>WNHD01004996.1:0-10635 GCA_011057455.1 Ganaspis sp. Gsp50 | reverse complement strand
TATAGAATCAACACCACTGGAACTTATGCTGTTGTATTTCTCCTCAAGAGCCACCAATTTACTTTCCAGAGCAACCACCTTGCTAGTCAAGTCCTCGACTAGAGATATTGTTTAAACAATTTTTGAGCATCAAATTATTAAGAAATTTATTTTTGCCGTTCTAATTGACGGATTTTAATAAAATTTGGTATGAATATTACACAATAAACATCCTATTGAATCAATAATATTGACAAAATGTGGCACTTAATTTGTTTAAAATATCAACAATTGCTATAAACAAATAAAAATAAAATGAACTTCTCTGCCAAATTCAAAATTTATTCTTATCAATTATGATTCCTTGTTTTATAACGAAGAAATTAAACAAAAAAAGTGAGTATACTGCATAAGATCAGAAGTTATGATGTTTTTTCCCCTAAAGTGCAGCGCGCAAAGAAAATACACGGCCAACTACACGCTGCGGCGCTGTGCATACAAGACCGAATGCTATTTCCAAGTTTGTTTATTAACATCAGAAAATTTTAATTGATAAATTTGTAAATATTTTTATAGAAAAATAAGGTAATTCTTGAACGTTTGCAATCTTTTAAACTCTACATACTTTAACAATTGATAAAATTTAAGAAACTTTTTTTTATTTTCAATCTTTTTTTTTGTCAAAAATAGTTTTATTTTAAACTGAAAAACACACATTTTTATTCAACTTCATTATAATATTTAAATTTAAAGTAATACAATAAAACTAATATACTTACAACTTTTTAGGTATTTTTTGGATTTACTTTTAAATTTGATGATGGATTTTGAATAATGATAATAATTAATTCAATCTATTACATTTTATAAGTACTTTTTATTAAAATTATATTAATAAATCCTATAAATGGATTATGACATAAATGACATCATGACAAAAAATAATGAAAGGAAATAAATAATTTTCAATGTGTAAAAAGTTCCTTAAGTAAAATAAATTTTGAATAATCAAATAACAAAAAATGAAGGTAAATATATAAAAAAAACTAAATAATATGCATACAGAAAAGCATAAAAAACGTAGTAAGGTCCATAAGCTCGCGCGTGTTTGAACGTGTTCTAGTATGCTCAGCCAGCGCGACGCAGCGCAGCTTTCAGATGTCGTAGCGTGGTCACAAAAATCATCATAACTTCTGATCTAATGCAGTAAACTCACTTTTTTTTTAATTTCTTCGTTATAAAACAAGGAATCATAATTGATAAGAATAAATTTTGAATTTGGCGGAGAAGTTCATTTTATTTTTATTTGCTTATAGCAATTGTTGCTATTTTAAACAAATTAGGTGCCACATTATGTCAATATTATTGATTCAATAGGATGTTTATTGTGTAATACTCATATCAAGTTTTATTAAAATCCGTCAATTAGAACGGCAAAAATAAATTTTTTAATAATTTGATGCTCAAAAATTGCTTAAACAATATCTCTTGAAAAAATTGAAATTTTGCAAAACAACTTTAAGATCATATTATGGATCGAAAATACTATAAGATTATTCAGGAGATTTGTAAAAAATCTCACCATCAAGAAAAAGTGGCCCACTTCAGAAATTTTGACCCTAAAAGCTTTTACATTTTTAGATGACTTGATGCCAATTAAATTGAAACAGAAAGCTAAGTTTAATAAATTTAAGTGATTAAGATTTTAGTACATGAGAAAATCAAGTGGTAAAATTTGGTGAACCTTATAAGCGAAAATAAAATAAAATATTGTGACGATTGGGTATTTTGCGTGTCAGAAAGAAAAGAATTTTTAATTTTTAAGGGATGCATAACTAATTAAGTAAGTTATTACGACTTCGCTTTATTTTTATTTTCGTTTAGAGCTCGTTTATTAACTCAGCTCTACAAATGCCGTTATCAATTATTTATAGAAATCTTTTATTTTATTTATAATAATAAATAATTTAGGAAGAAGAAAGAAAATAAGAGAGAATATAAACTCAGGATGTAGAAGAGAAAGATTAATTTATTATAATAAAAGAATGAAAGTTCCATACACGTCAAAAGTTAAAAATAATTTTGATTTCTAACTCTTACCAAGTAATGATTGTTTAAATTGTTCTTTAGAACAATTATCGAAATTTACAAAGAAATTCCGCGTACACTGTTTTCGTTTTAGGGATTGGGATTTGAAGCCATGACGAATAGAATTGTAAACTACTGAAATTGCGAATTTCAACAATTAATTATTTATCGTATAGTGTGACAAATTCAAGCAAAAAATTAATTGGTGTATGACTAGTCGACATTTCTCGAGTGATTTCTCAAATTTAATAATAAAGTTTGTAGCGAGGATATAACTACAATCCCAAATCTCAAAATAAAAATCGATATGATTAAATACAATTATTGCAGACAAATAAATAAAGAGTTATCAATAGCTGATTTCAAGAATAGAGTTATCAACGCTAAAGAAATAATACTCTAATATTTTGTGGAATTTTATTCCAAAGGCGTGCGCTACGAACAACAAATGACTTTTGAAATTTACATGTTCTATAAACAGGAATTTTAATAATACTCTGTCTTTCACGAAGTCTACATGTATTGACTGTATTATAATCATTAAATTCAAACAATTCATATAAATATACGGGGGTTTTAAATTCAAAAAGTAAAATGAAATGTAATTCAGAGGTATTGGTTTCTGATTGAGCCAATCTATGTTATGTCGAATCAGTAATAAAAACTATGCGACTAAGCTTCAAAAAATTACTAGTTCTAATGTCTGTTTATGATACATGTAAGATCAGAACATGGACAAGTATTTTCTTCGCAGAATTTCGCACTTCTGAAAATCAAAGCAACAGGTGCAATTATTATCCTTGAATGACTCTAATCTTAATTTTGAAAAAGTTTTTAGTATGAATGTAACAATTCGTTTCAGCATATTATTCTTAAAAATCTTATTTTCTGATATAAAGCTTTTTCTGGTAAGAAAATCCAGGACTTCCAATCCAGGAATTCCGGCAGCATGTTTAACTGGCAACTTGTGAATTCAATTCACGATGTGCATGCGCAACGTCACGTGGCACTCGAGGAGTAGAACATAGCTCATTTGACGACAACCTTGTGCACTTAATGCATTTTCGGTTTTCCTTTAGGAAATGTTTTTATTCTTCTACTATGATCTCATTCAATTATGATACACGATGTAAGCTTACGTCATAATCTAATTAAATTATAGTAGAATTTCAACTGTGTTCCACCAGAAGACAGATGCATATGTGAGTTTTGGAAGGAGAATCGACTTATAGATCTACATTAGTGTATCCGCTTTTAAACTTCAACTGTTTTTTATGGCTCTGTTGCATTGCTATAAGGCAGCTGTGAATCAAAGTTGTAGCTTTGAAAGCCTATGTTTACACGTGTCATTTCACTGATAGCGCATCATGAAGACAACCACTTTCCTTTCATTAGAATTAATAGATAAATCAACCAGTTAACACTATTCGTCCTCCGGGTTCAATTCCTGATACATAATCAGACAAATGTCCGTGAACCTCACCTAGATGAATTATTATAATATGAATTAGATACCATTGTAATAATGTGAGTTCACACTCCTACCATTTAACATAGTTTTTCGTACTTGCTGGCGGCAAGTACGCGTGGATACCCTTTTCTGTCGCTCCCTACCCTTTCTAGTTGTGCTGAGTAGTGGTGGCCTTGTATTATATTCGACGACCCCTATCGAATTCTGCAGTCTTCTAGGAACCCAGACTCGAGGAGCTCCTTGGTCTTGGATCTAGACGCTCAGGTAAGCACTCACCTCTACAGGCGCACTTGTGAGGTCATGCCGGTTAGGAGTGGGGACGTGTGTGGGGGCTCCCATCATGCCACTGCACTGACCAAGAGCGGCCTAGCCTAGCTAAGAAGACCAAGTGGGATACTCGCGGCAGGAGTAGAGGGATCCCTTTCTCCTCCCAAGAGTACTGGAACCGGAACCATTTGGTGAAGGTTCCCCTAGTCGCTCATCGAAATAGTGGTGGGGCACCTCCCTATTTCGACGAGAGCTCTGGAGCTACGAGTGTATGTGGATGCTCCCGCTACACATCGAAGCGTGTTCTGCCCTAGAAAAACCCCACCTCCGTGCTAGCCCAGGTGAAACAATTCCTTGAAAACGACTCCGACGAAAACTTCACAAAGGTTGCTTTGCATATGTTTTTCCAAAAATGAAGTTATCGTCGGAATCGTTTCCGATTATTTTTTTCACCTGGGGAGATTCAGAGGGGGCACCTGATGAATCTCTACCCGGAGAAGTATCACAGTTCTCCCCTCGGAGAGGGATTACATCAGATCGAGTCATTATTTCTAAACCATGTAATATTTTCGTATTTCTCTTAGAATATATTTTTATATTTTCTTATTCATTAATTCTTAAGTTATCATTGACTTTACCTTGCCAGTAATTCTAAGTTAAGTCTAGACAACAATACATTAGAATAAATGTTAGTCAGCAGACTTAAGATTTCTTTGATTGAATTGGTTACATGATAGTTTCGAGTCGAATTAAATGTCAGCCAGATGGCTAAGATTTCTTTGCTAGTGAATTAATATTAAATTTCTAGTCTGTAAGCATCTCGACGAAGCCTTGGAGTATCCGGCGAGCCAGTTCCGGATCAACAAAAGTTACAGTTTACACCATCCACATAACCAATCACATAGATTCACTTTTCTCTGATAATCCTGAGCAGTTCATCCACTACTAGGCTTCACAGAAAAGGCGATAAGTCTTTCCTGTAGGTAACTAGAGTTGACAATCCTACGAAAAATGGAGTTCCTTTTACCGATTTTGAGTTTTTTGTTATCGAGCATATGTCAGGTTTAGTCGACGATTATTTCAAGAACTCCATTAACACGCAAATACCTATTTATCACTTCCTTGGAGGTAAGAGAAAGGTCACTTCAATGTCTATAAAGTCTCCTACAGCAAATTTATTGTCTTCCAACTGGCCCTCAATTAAATGTACATCTCTGGTCAAGGTTCCTTCTGCATAGCATTCAGTTCTATAAGCATGTTGATCTCTCTGAAATGTGTAACTCAACGGATATGTTTATCTACAAGTCTTTCTATAGTCTTTAATGTGAAAGATATTAGTCTTATAGAACGAAAGTCTTTCGGTACATTCACTGTAACCCCTTTAGGTATTAAGACCACCTTCGTACTCCTCCAAACTTCCGGTATGTAGCCTAGAGATAGACTCACCAATGCAACGGTCTGACTAATCCTTCCTCGCCCTTTGTACAAAGACAGGAAAAATGCCGTCCGGTCCGGAAGACTTGTAGAGGCTATATGATCCAATGGCCCATCTGACCCCGACTGCAAACACGATCCTGTTAACCAGACCTCTCCAAAAGCCGTAACAATCCCTAGAGAGACTGGTCATTAATCTAAATTATAAGATAAAGATTTGTTTATAGCAATTTAAGATTGGACAAAATGAACCCACAAATGAGAACAGAATTAATAACTCCATAAGCTTATTGCAAATATTCAAAAGTAGCCATGAGAATTATTTAATTTAATTAATTAATTAATATTTATCTTAGTTTTTCACAATTATTTAAAAAAAAATGCTATGAAGGAATCAGAGTCTTTAGCACAAAGACAAATCTTTAAAAAAAAGTGCTTCAATTTCCAGTCCGGATTCTGCATCTTCACGCTCTACCAATATCCGACTTTTCTGGCGATATTTTACGTTCTTTGAATGAAGCAAAAGATTGAAGGAAATTGAAAGAGTTTCACGGAATGCTGAATAGATTTAACTTCAAGAAAAAGATGTTTTTAATTAAAACTAAATTGCAGGATAATAAAGATTGCTAAACAAGATCTATAATATCAACAAGGATTTTGTTCAACATTAATGTTACTCAATTTTTATTTTTAAATGTTTTTAATATTTTTCTTTTTCTTCAACATTGATTTTTTTCTTTCTATAAAAACAACCAAATGCATCGACATCCTATTTCGTTTCCCATTAGGCAAACGTCTGAGGTACGCGATTTATTTGCTTTATTTTTATGTGGAATGTTCTTTGGCGTTGCCTCAAAGAGAGCAAGGCTTCTAGACTTTCCTCGTATGTGCGAGTATATAACTCTAATACCTTGCACACGATTACTATCAACGTATGCCGAACTAATATCCGAATTTTTGCAATTCCTTTTACTGAATATTGAAAGCATTGCTATGCAATGTCAATCCACTTTTATATTTCAAAATTCAAATCTACTTATAAGACAAAAAATTTCGTTATAAAAAAATGTTGAACCATATTTTTGCTCAAGAGTACTATTTTGATATTTTTTGTTTCTCAACATTTAGAATCCTTGTGATGTCCTCGGTATTGTTTAAAAAAATTGATCTATGGTCTCCAACAATAATAAAATTACCATTTTGCAGGTTTGGAAGTGTTTTACAAACAATTTCGAAAATAATTTCTCGAGACAAAAGAAGATAAAAGAAGGAAAAGAAATACGTGATTGTAAAAAATGTTGTAAAGATATATCGTCTTCTGAATTTTTGAATAATCCAAACTTTATTCAACAATGTGCTTCAGGTGGTTTAGTGTACTGGCGAATTTTCTTAGAAGGAAAATGTTTGCAAGAAAGAAAGCTTCTCACAAGCGCCAATAAAACCGTTGGAGCAGCAATGGCGGGATGTTTTTAAAACTTACTTTCTCGACGTGCCCACACCATTAAGAAGGGATTCTCGCTTCTTGTAAGCGCCTGTAGCTGTAGCACTACGTGCACTACGTCTTTTCCAAACGCGCTGCTCTGACAGAATACACGTCACGCTCGAACAACTCTGTGCTTTACCCGACGACGAACGACTTTCACTCCGAAAACCTCTTCCTTTCCCCCTTGATCTCTCAATTTTCCTCTCTTTTCAAGAACCTGCCAAAACGGTAGATAGAATGAGTCAGAAAAAGAAAAACCTCTGAGGAGTCTACCAAGATTTAAATATGAAACCTCAGATGTCTTCTTATAAGTGCCTTGCGTGTAGAAATCTTTTTCCCATCTCTCTCCATTTCCTATTGTCAATATCAATCCCTTCTCAGACAGTTGTCTTGTATTCTTCAAGTATTTTTTCGCTTTTTAGAAATAAAATTGCCAAACAGTTATGAATGAAATTACTGCTTAATTTCCTTTGATTGAAATAATTCAACCTACGTGTAGAGCACTATTAATAATTCTTTCATTTTCCTTGCTGAGTAGTTTGAAACTATTAAGAGCAGGGATTAGAAGTTACAAAATGAGAATCCAGTATTTATGGAAGTCATTTGGAAAAGCAGGAATAATAGATTGTTGTAGAGGGAATCTGCTTAAATTGAAAAACGTGTTCAAGTTTCCTAGAGCAACTTTAGATGAGATGCAGTTAAGTGTAAAAAAAGAAGTTAAAGATTATCTGAATTAACGAAAGATAAGATTTTATAAAGCTGCTGAGTAAACCCTTCTCAAGAATCTCATTTTCGACATAATATTTTTAATCAAGCTCAGCGCATAAGATTTCTCTTACAGGGGTGAAGAAACCTCTCTCATCGAGTGGAATCTCGATGCTTGCACCCGCTGCTGCGGTTCTCGATAAACATCGCTGAATGAAAACTCGTTAAAACCAATCTATACCGATCGATTCAACAATTTGCGTTTGCCGTTCAGAAATAAGGTAAGGTGATCTTTACTCATCGTGTTTGAAGATGGAAAGGACTCCCGGTATTAGTACTTTTAATCATTAAACAAGCACAAAACATCAATTTAATTAAAAAGTTCCATAGCCCGGATCTCTAAAGCGATTCACGATAAAATATCTGAGAAAATTATAAATAAATTCGTAATTAGAGCTTCATCGTTACTTTGCATAATTCCTCAATTTAAGTTTTTAAAGCACATAGTGAAATATTTTTAATGAATCTGAGATTGTTCTTTTTCACTCATTAGGAGATTGGACTTTTTAGGAAAATTGGAAGACCATCAGGGATTCTGACTCCGGGAGCTTCTCGGTTTACTTGTAGAAACAAAGTTAGAGAGAAGATAAGGAGAGGGAGATGAAGTAAGTGAGATAAAGGATTAACGGGTAAATGGAGAAAGTGAGTACAACCATCGTGGGATGGAGGAAGGGCAGATAATTAGACAAGTAACACAGACTCCTCTTTACCTCCCTTCCTGAGTGCGGCCCCATATTCTCCTTAATTAAATATAAGCACCGGCTTACCTCTGCTTCTCAACTGGTACTATGGCAAGATGTACACACCCTTCGTTACTTGCATAAATTCTTGACGCACACCTAGATACCAAACTCCAGATTCCCATCTATTGCCACGCAATTAAACCTACCTATCCTCTCCAAAGCGATACCACTAGTATATAATCCATCACATATCCCTTTCATAATTTAAAAAATAAATCCAATGAATCTAATCAAATAATGTTTGAAAAATTAAAATAAATCAAATAAATGTTGCAATAAATCAGCGTTGACTTCTGCGGATACAAATAGATGATTAACCTTGATATTTAAATAATTGAGACTTTTTAAAATTGATTAAAAGAAGAATAGTTCACTTGAAATTACAGAATAAATATTGTTTAGTCCTAGAATTCATATTTTATATTAATCAAAAAATAGACGTTGAAAATAATGAGAAGGGAGAAATCCAAGCAATAACGACACTAACAATAAATAACCTATACAAAGATTATTTTTGTGAATTTCAAGGTGAAAAACTTAATTTGTTTCAAGAATGTTTCGTCAGAAAAAATTATACTTTGATTCTTTACAACTTTAACCATTTGTGCACCAGATGTTATCACCGAAAATATAAATTTAAATCATTAAATTGTAAGCATTTTAGCCAGCAATAATTCATTGTTTTATACACCTATTTACAAGTACTCGAAAATTTAGGATTCGTGCATCGATAATCCGAGTTTTTAAGGATTAAGTTGTAAACGTCTTAAGAATTTCTAAATTGTATAGATAATCATCGCTCTTCGAAGTTCATTTAATTTATTAGGGATAAAGATAGCTAAATTGACCAGATTTTGGCACATCCACGACACTCTTCCAAGGTCTAGTTAATAATTTCGTCAAATGTCGGAAAACTTCGGAATTTGCAACTTCTACTCCTTCTTTCACGGACAACCAAAATCACTGTCTTTGTAACTGTCGAACAGGGTTGAGCTCTCGTCGCGGAGCCAACTTAACAATTGCGCTTATGTATCATTATTCTCATAACGTATGAATTTAATCCGGAACTGTTTAATAAACACTATTTTTTAAATTTAATTAAGAAAAGTAAATAAAGGTGTTTTATTTCAAAAAACCCTTTGCAATTACTTTCAGTTCACAGTATCAAGCAAATATAATCTATTATGGTCAACTGGGGTAAATGTAAACAGTTTTTCAAACTTCCACCATTAACTCTATTATCGTTTCATTTTTAGCTAATACTTTTGGTTGCTTTTTGTATTAGGTTGTTATTTCACTTCCCTAGAACAATTTCATGGTACAATAAAAACTGAATGTTAGTTTGTATCGTTTATAACTGACTGTTTACATTTACTCGAGAAATTTTGAATAAATGTAAACAGGCATCGTTTATTAAAAACAAGGCTAATAAAAATGGTTAATAAAAATTAACCATTGCTGTACAATATTGAAGGATAGAATGAGTACTATTAAAATTTTGCATAAAATATGATAATATAGCATATATTATATATATATACGGCTAGGGAGATTTCAAAGCAGAAAGTAGAAAAAGTAAGCATGGTCAGACAACATAGAAAGGAAGATTTAAAATGAGTAGAGAAAGAAAGTATATATTGGTCTGACCATTCTTGCCTTTTCTACTTATTTTAAATCTCCTTTACTATTTTGGTCTGGCTATTCATGCTCTTTTTACTGACAATTAAAATCTCTTTAGGCGCCTAATGTATTCGTCTGACCATTCTGGTCTTTTCTACTGGTTTTAGATCTTTACTACATTGGTCTGATTATACCTGCTTTTTCTACTAACAATTTAAAATCTCTTATATTGCGTTTGTCTCACTGTACTGGAATTTTTTTACTGTCTGATTTGGAATCTCGCTCACCGTATGAAAAAAATTTAACTGCTTCAAAAGTGTTAAGGTACAAAATGAGTAACTTTAAAAAAATTTAATGGATTTGCATAATATTTGCTAAATATAAGTTTTTCGGGTTGCTATATACAAATACGAAGTCAGATTAGTAAAACTCAACATGACAGATTCAATATGGCTGACAAATTTTCTAAAAAGTGATCGAATTTGCTTGAAACTTTTTATCTGGGTTTTTAATACAAATATGAAGTTAAATTTATAAAATTAAAAATTGCAAATACATTGCAAATGTAATTTGTTGGGTCAAAATTCCCAACAAATTATGAAATCTAATTGGAGCTTGTTATTTGATTTATATATATTTATAATATTTCTTTAAAATTTATAAAATTTGTCTGGCTTTAGCTGCTCACATATGTGACGCCGCACGAGAAAAGGTCCCTATCCCCACTTTTCTCAATTGCACAGGACAGCCGGTTAAAGAGAAGACAGAGAATTTGATGCGCTGAG
>WNHD01004995.1:10042-22944 GCA_011057455.1 Ganaspis sp. Gsp50 | reverse complement strand
GGAAAGCGAGTGGAGTTGCTTAAGTTGTGAGATTGCAAAATGTGAGAAAAAAATAATTCGGGAGATTAATTAGAAGAGAGGAGATAGCATTACTTGTAATTCCTTTGGGCTTGTTCGCGTACAAGTGGCGAGTGTAAGTGTGTAATCGAACTGATGAACAACAAGATTGAGATAAACTGTTTCCTCCCAATCGATATCTGGATCGCCTATTGGGAGTTTCTTGCTATCTTTTCGAAAAACGTTCACTTCAGTCTCAAACTTTGGTAAATATCTTGAAGAAGTTTTGACGTGTTTCTTCCGCACAAAAAATAGGAGATCATCGCCATCGATTGTGTGCTCTGCTTGAAAAAGAAAATGCCGGACGAAAAGATCTGTCCAATAAGTAGTGCCTTGCAACATCACAAATCCGGAATCTGCGAATGATAGAAAAACATAATATCTGCAAATAATGAGTGTGATGATTAAAAGAAGAAAAAGAAATTAGTCCTTTTTTTGTCGTTATTGTTTATTGTATTAAATAATATGTGAAAACATATATTTTCAATAGTGCATAATATTTTCAATAGTATATAATATTTTCAATAGTACATAATATTTTCAATAATACATAATATCTTCAATAATACAAAATACCTTCAATAATGCATAATATGTCAAATGTAAAACATAATTTATAAAACGTATAAACAAAATCCATTAAAAGCAAATTCTTCTTTTTAATATTAATCGAATACAAATACGTATATAGTTGTGATTTAAATGTACTAAAAAACGTAAATAAATGGCATTTTGATCCAATAAATAACAAATCATTAAAAATATCAACGATGAGTAATAAATTAATATTCGATTAAAAATGACAATCATAAATATTAATTTTTTCATGGATATTGGTATTTTTGGTTCAAGTTTGCCATTAGAATTAAATAATGTATACCTAAAAAACCACTATAAATTCTAATTATCTTCCTACGTTATTAATACAAAACTTAATTTACATAATAATTATTCTGTCATCTTGTATCTGAACTACGATTTTCAATATAATTTTGAATCGACACTTTTGCACATCGAGACTGATATAAAATTAGAACCAATTAACTTTACTTGTAAGCAAACTTTATGCGAAAATAAATTTCAAAAGAATTAAAAAACGAGGAAAATAAAAATTGATTCAAATCACATAAAAAACAATAAGGAAAAAAGTACCGTAGGTCGTAGAAATGACTCATTTCAGTTACAAGTGCATGAGTATTCCATATTTTTATCCACACTTTGATTGCATCATAAAATGCATAAACTTTTGAATTAAAGCGCAATAATTCTAATTTCAATTTTTTTAAATCTATTCTTTTAAATTTATTTTTTTAATAAAATAAATAAAAATAAATTTTAATAAATAAATAAAACTTTATTTCTTTAATAAAATAATACAATAGTAGCAAAACGATTTCATTATTATAAAATAAAAACATGATATTATTGTGACATTTTCAAAAAGAGAAAAAGTTGGCAGCTCTGTACTCGAATTTGCATGTTTTTCGATTTTTGTAAAATAACAATCTTTGTCTGTGATTCCCCTTGGCATATTTACAATTTAAATTGCATCAATATTTCTTGTCTTATAGTCAATTTAATCGATTGAATAAAAGTGAAGACATACAGCACAGAAAATAAATATCCTATTGCGAAAATAAATTAATGAAGCGGGGGAATAACTATCGACAGTTTGACATTTGTGAACTTGTTCCTGATTTCAGACCCCTCCCGGGGGGAATCCCAGCTATTAAAGATTATTCATACGTACCATCCTTTAGCAGTTGACGCATCTCTTTTGTCCTTTGAAAATTGATTTCTTCAAGTAATTGCTCCAACATTGTTGGAGGCTTTGAAAAAGCTGTCGAACTTCCTGGCACGTTTGCCATCGTTACAAGTTTAAATTTCAATTAAACCCCACCTGTCGCTTGGTCAAAACTTTATTAATCACAACCAGTCAGATACACCAATAATAATAAAAACGTCAACAAACTCCTGTCGTCCGCAAGGTCATTCAGGCGGATCGACGGACTTCACACTGCTACGATTTTTGCATTTTAAGGCACACTGTTTAGATTTCTTTTCGAATAATGTCTTTCTTTGGAATTATTATGTTTTTCTTGATAATTAACATAGGGACGCGGAGTTGCTCCGCTGTTTCAACAAACATTCTATCGTTCGAAAAACTTGTCACCGTCTGCACTTGTCAATAATGTGGCGCATGCGTAAAGTTTTTGTATCAGATAGTTAATTAATCCGATTGTTTGGTTCTTTAATATCATTAATAACAAGAATACATTTGTTAATTGTCTTAAAGTATTTAATTTGATTGTTAAATCTAAATTTCAAATATTCAGGGCAGTGCTGCCAATCTAATGTTGTTGAAAGTTACGTTGGCTAACATGTGCACCTATGTTCACTTCAGTACATTCGCAACGCTGTCTGTCAACGTTTTACTTTCTTGCCGAAAGTTCTGAATTTTAGTCTAATTTAAGTATTTCTGTACCTTCTTCCTTTTGGAAACTTAAGATTATATTACAAAAATGGTGAAATTGTCGCCAGATTTAATTCAACAGTCTATGCAGTATATAAATCCAGTCAGAGACCGTGAACTCGATCTTAGAGGTTAGAAACACAGATTGGTTTTTCTTGGAGTAATTTTCATTGCTTTATTTGTTTATGTGATGAGTATAATATAATTTATGCTTATACTTTTCTTTTTGCAGGATACAAAATACCTACTATCGAAAATTTGGGCGCAACATTGGTGAGAATGATTTTTACTTCTAGGTTATGTTAACATCGTATTCGTGTTTATTCACGCATTTTTCTTTTATCCTTTCATCTTTACTTGCATGGTCATTTTTTGTTTATTCGTTCATTTATTTATTCGTTCGTTTATTTATTCACTTCATTACATATATATTTATTCACTCCTTCACCTATTTTATCAATTTTCGTTTTTACAGGACCAATTCGATACAATAGACTTCTCGGACAACGACATCCGAAAATTGGACGGTTTTCCTCTTTTAAATCGACTAAAAACCCTCTTTTTTAACAACAACAGAATAGTGAGAGTCGCAGAGGGTTTGGAAAATTGTATACCAAATTTAGAAACGCTCATGCTGACTGGAAACATGATTCAAGAATTAAGTGATTTAGAACCACTAGTTCCTTTAAAAAATCTTCAGAGTCTGTGTCTTTTACAAAATCCAGTCTCCGCTAAACCACAATATCGTCAGTACATTGTCTACAAATTTCCTTCATTAAGACTACTAGATTTCAGGAAAATCAAGAAACAAGAACGAGAAGCTGCAAATGCCTTCTTCAAGAGCAGTAAGGGCAAAGATATTGCTAGAGAAATCGCAAAGAAAGCGAAAGCACAAGCTCAAAATATGAATGGCTTGGATAAGCCAATGATGACAGCAGATGAACGAAATAAAATTAGAGAAGCTATTACCAATGCCACATCCTTGGAAGAAGTTCAGCGACTTAGTAAATTACTCCAAGCCGGTCACATGCCCGGAGAAAGTATGAGAAACGGTAAATTTAATTATTGCTAAATATATTTTTTACATTCTCAATTTATCTATTACATAAGTAAATTTTTTCATTAATTATTACAATTTTGACAATAGTAAAAATTAATAAATAATTTAGTAATTAAACTAAATAATTAAAATAGTAAATTGACATCAATTTTATTCTCAATGCTTTCAAACAACAAATTAACGTTACTTTAATTAAATTTCAGTTCTTTAATTGCTTTCTCATTTAGACGAAATTCCTCTTTTCTATTATTTAATTCTTGTTTTGATTGCTAGAATTATAATGTTACAGGGGATGGAGGCGGGGAAGCAATGGAAGAGGAGGATGAAGATTAAATGAAAACCCTCTCAAATTAAATTTAGGTTTTTTCAAATTAAGTGAGGAAATATTTCATGGTTGCTAAAGAGTGTAAAAAATTTGTTTTGTTTTTTATTACCACCATTTAATAGATTCTATAATATGGTCGGCAACCTGTAAGTATTCAGTGCGTTTTTTACTGATTGTCAAGCTAATAAAAAACTGTATACTACACACATGCAGTTATAAGTAAACATGTTATATTGTTTTCTGTGAAAACCGACCTAAATTGTAAATACACTCTTATTCAAATCAAGGGTTTCGAAGCGATTTATAATTTGTTAGATTATAAGGCAAAATAAAAAATCAATTTTTTAAATATTGAGAGGTATTTGATAAGTATTACAAAACTGGTATCTTTCAGGAAAAACTACCAGCTACCGAGAAATGATTATTTAATCAGAAGGTATGTATCATTTTGTATTTACAAAATTTTGAACTTTTTGAAATAAAATTGAGAAAATGTATTGACTTGTTTATTCATTTTCCTGAAAATTCTAGATGTCTTAAATTTTTCTACTATTATTATTATTATTATTATTATTATTATTATTATTAATTATTATTATTTTTGCATAAAATCTTCGAAAAAATTTACTAATTTTGTCTTGTTATTCGAACTTTCGCGCGTTTTGTCATTTTTTGGGATCACGTGGTCAATATCGCCCGAGGACCCCGAGGTTCGGGCAACAGGAGTTTCTGCCACAGAATTCTCTTGTTTTTGGAATATATTTTTCGAAAAAATGGGTAACCAGTGGGTAAAAAAGTATATAACCCATCCAGATACAATGCCAGATGCATTGGAACCACCAACTTTTGATCCTTTAATGGGATTTCCGAATGGAAGAAAAGAAAGAGGTAAGAGGTCTTTAACTTAACCTCAAATTTACCTTTATTTAATTTCACTTTTTCTTCTATTTACAATGCTTGTATGTTTATTTAAATGCTTCTAAAATATCGAGAATAGCAAATTGCATACAATTCTAATTTTTATTTGAGTTTCTAATAATATTTTCTCTTTATTTTTACATCTGCTCCGAAATGGTTGTGACATAACATTCTTGGCGTTTTTCTCGTTTTGGAAATTTTGACAATGTTTACCAATATTTGTGCTTTTAAATTTAATTCTTTTCATATTAATGCTTTAAAAAGTTATTTTAATAACTTGAATATTTTTGTATTATTGCTCAAGGTAGTTTTATTCTATATTAGATTGTTATCATTTTTTGTAAATGATTTTTATTCGCTTAATTATCGTTTATGTTTTGTTGTTTTTTTTGCTTGTCGTACTAGTTTGTCTTTATAAATTTATGTTTTTATAAATTTATTTTTATGTTAATAAAATGTTCTTTGTATTATATTGTTTAATTCAATTTTCAGTTATGGTTGCAACGGATCAAGAAATGATAGCTTGTCGAGTTCCAAAACAATATCGTGATTACTGTGCTCATTTTTATTTGGAATTACAACAATGTCGAGCCCGTGTTCTTCCATGGATTGTTAAATGTACTCCTGAGAGAGACAGATATCAACAATGTATTTTAGACGAGTAAGTGATAATTATTATTTCTCTCAAACTATTAATTGAATATTGGATCAATTTATTCGATTTTGGAAGATAAAAGGATTAAAAAATGAAAAACAATTGAATATTAATTGAATATTTATTTAAAACGGAAAACAATACTATTTTAAAACTTTAATTACAAAATGGAATTCATAATGGAAAACAACATTGCACCTTTCATGAGTTTATTTATAATTTTGATTATAATACAGGTTTTGTGAAACAGTTTATTATTAAAATTTATCTGGCGAGAATATGAGTTGCTAAATCATATATTATTTGTATTTTATTGTATACAATTATTATTTTCTGATTGTTGAATTTATTGAATAAATTGAAATTTTTGAATCTTTATTAAAATTACAGTTGGATTTTACGAATGAAGGAATACGAAAGAGAACGTCGTCTTTTGGAGAGGAAAAAGAGACGATCTTTAGGTCAACATGAAGCCGAAGCGGCTTGAAATTGTTTCATTGTAGATACATACTACGATTGTTATTCGCATCTTAGGAATCGTAAGAATATTTTACGTCTATTGTATATAAATTATGAATAAATTATCAACTGCCCAGCAATTAATTAAACTTTAAAACTAGTAGTGTAATGTAAAATAGCTTTAACGATAAAAAGGGCCAAAGAATGTTTTACCTATTTTTCATAACTTTTTGTATTTATCATTTAATTGATCTTTTCCTCTCATTTGGTTTCAATTTTTCCCCTAATTTTCAATTCATCAGTTTCAATCGATACAAAGTTTATTCTAAATTTGAATCAATCTCTTAGCTATTAGAAAGAATCTTTTTATTTGATATTTATCTATTTTTATCTTCTTTTTATTTTTATTACAACTCAAAATATACTTTGTTACTTTTAACTAAACAACCTTTTGTCATAAAAATTGTTATTGTTTTTTTTCTTTCTCATAAAGAAAGACTTAATTATTTTAACACATTTTGTATTTTTTGAACATTTTATATATATTGCTTGCTCACGGAGGAAATTCTGTTTTGTATTTGAATTGGACAATTGGAGGAAAGAAAAGGGTATCTTTGATTGATATTTGTTGTTATTATTTGTCATTTAAAAAAGGCATATTTACAAAGTAGAATATCATTACAAACTAGTCTCTTAAAATCTTTCTTAAAGTTAAAAGTCGGAGGTAAACGAGTGGCTACGGTCGTTGTAATTGGGCGATTTAATTTTCAGACTCTTAAATAAAAAATCATAAACTCTTAAATGGATTTTCCGATATGTCGTCATTGGCTGAGAATGAGCGCCACTGTTCACCCACTCGAGAGAATCGATACGCAGACTCCACGGTTTTTCACCGGGTTATCTACACGCATTCATGCAGTTCCGAAAAATATCACACACCATACTCGCTCGACATTGATCCTCTTCAAGACATTTTCAAAGTGCCAGTTCGATTCCCAGTTCTCCGACGATTCTTAAATTCGCTATCACTGTTTATTTATTTATTCAGTTATTTTTTCAAAATATGACGGAATTTTCATTTCCCGCGCGTCAGGGGCAGTTTAACTCAAAGAGTGCCCCGAACCAGGTTTTAAAACCACTTTCTAAATACATTTTTTAAGAACTTGATTCATTCTTGCATTTTCTCACACACTTATTCTTTAATTCATTTCTTTTACTAACTTCTTTTATTTTTATTCCTCTAAAAACCGGAACTAAGAAACTTTTAATTCCCATATGTAAAAACAAAAAAGATAACATTTCTAGCTAAAAAATCGACATCCCCTAAACAGCAGCGCCCCTATTCTGTAAACCGCCCCTGTCGGTTGTTATCGCGGTTAGTCGTTCAGATCCTCGAAAAATTATAAGTGCTCGACTGTAATTTTTGCCGGCTTTATTGCAATTTCGAGGATTTTGGCTAATATCGAGCTTTTTTCTCATTGAATGCATTAGATTGGATTTTTTATCCGCGAGTGACGCACTGCAGTATTGGGACATCTAAATTCGATGCATTTTGGCAGACACTGGTGCAGTGTGCTCCAGGAAAGCTCCTCTACGTGCCGCAGGAAAGACTCCAGATTCGCTCGCGTGTGGCAAGGATACTAGTTCGTATTTTATAAATAGGAAACTTTAATAATTACACAATTTGAGCTGGTTCTATCCGCACAAGTCGTGGAGTCGGTAAGCGGTGCTTTCTAAATGTTCTTTCCAAACTCTCAGAGAACAATTTGTCAGAATATATACTAATCTTTCATTTTGTAAAACTTAATTCACATTATGCAATTTTCTAAAGATTTCAATTTAAATCTGACACTGCAATTTCGCGCTATCAATCTTTAAAAAATACCTTTCCATGAATTATGCTTCTCAGGTTTGATTTTTACTTAACACTCTTCAATTACTTTCACTAACAATTCCACAAAACAACTTCTTTGCAATTTTTAGCTTTTAAAACAAAACAGGCAAAATATTCAAAACACCTTTTTAGTCTAAAAGTCATTTTCACGTAAAATTTCATTGCACCAATTGGTTTCAAAGAATTGCTTTTTTTTAAAAAAAACTGTTATTTCTGATTAATGATGACTTTTGATAAAAAAAAATTCACGAAACATTTGAGTCGAAAGGAAATGTTTGAATTTGATTTTCTCTATTTTTTGTGCATTCGAAAATTGTACTCCCGTTATGAAAATGATGAAAAAGTTAAAAATTGTGAAGAAAGTTTTTAAAATGAAAAGAAAAAGTTTGGTCGAACATGAAGCAAGCGTTTAAATACAATGTTTGAATAATAAATTATAATAATAAGAAAATTGTTCTCTCAGAAAAGATTTTGAATTTTTCATTGAGGCGACAAACACGACCATAGAGAATTACGAAATGCAGGACGTATATTTTATTTTAAAGCCTACCTAGTTCTACACGACGCGATTGCTAACAGTGACTTATGTTTGGGATTTTCTCTAACACAAAATCTCATCTAAGAAACTTGATTAATTTACGATAAATAATAAAGGATAATAATTTATCACTTCTAGAATTAGATTTTAAAATATCAGATCTCTATACATTTACTCAGCTTGATTACTACGTAGATTATAATTGTTTTTCATTGAGCTGAGATTTAATTTAATTTTCCGATTAAAAATAATTCTGGGAAAATTAAAAAAAGGACGTGTTTCGAAAAAAGTTTCCCATTTTCAAGTGTCTGATTTGTTATCGCTGTTTTTCGTTAATATAATCACTCGGATGAATCGATCCTCGACATTAATTGATTTTTTTACGTTAATAAAGTTTTACTTTATCTTTTATGAAAAACTTTCTTTTATGTAAAACATTTTCTTTTGTGTAAAACTTTTTCTTTTATGTAAAACTTTTTCTTTTATGTAAAACTTTACTTTTGTATAAAATAAAAATATTTTAAATTGTAAAACTCGAACTATCTTTCTGATTCAAAAGACCATCATAAATAAAAACAAAATAAAAGTTGAAGGTTTGGTAAAAAATGGAGTTGATAAGAAATAAAGTCGATCATAGTAATTAGATTGCAAATAAATATATAAAGAAAGACAATTAAAAGAAGCATTGAGAGGAACGAAATAAATTTTTAAAATAAATAAAGGATTGATAAAGAGTAGAAATAAATGAAAGATTGATAAACAGTAAAAATAAATGAAAGATTGATAAAAAATAAATAAGGGATTCATAGAAATAAATGGGGAATTTGCAAAAAAGATACGTAAAAGGAATTGATAAAAATAAAATTGAGTGTTTCGAAGAGTCTAGCAATTAAGAATTTGTAATAAAATTAAGAAGTAAAAAGGTAAATAAAACAAAGGATTGAAAAAAGAAAAGAGTCACAATAATTAAAGAAAAGGATTGTTAAATAAAATAAATATCTTCCAAATATAGAATAATAAATAATATAATAAAGAAATGTTAATAAAAATATAAATAAATCAATTTTACATTTTTACATGTATAAATATCGAATTTTGATTTAAATCAAAAGCTTAATTATCACTTAATTGTATAATTTTCTATCGATTTCTAAATTTTTCTTAAATCACTAATTTTTTATTGAATTCATAATTTTTATTCAATTACTAAGTTTTTAATGAAGTAATAATTTTTCTTTGAAATACTAATTCTTCACTAAAGTACTAATTTGTTACTGAAGTACTAATTCTTCACTGAAATACAAATTCTTCACTGAAATACTAATTCTTCACTGAAATACTACTTCTTCATTGAATTGCCACTTTTTAAAAAAGAATAATTAATTTTTTATTAATTTACTAATTTCTTAATTGACGAATAATTTAGGTGATCAGAAGTCGAGATCGATTCGATCCGAGAATCGTTGACGTGAAAAAAACGCCGTCTCCCGATTCCTTCCCCGATTTATTTTCTCATCATCTGGTAAGATGATCCGCTCATGGCCATTGCGATCGAGAATCAGGCACGAGTAGGACTAGATTAAGGCGAAAGGGTATCTCGTCCATCTAAAAATCAAGATTCTTTCTGCCACTTGTCTACTCGGACTTAAACTCTTTAGTGACAGACAACGATTTTCCTTTGCGATAGGCTTGTCTGTAGAAGTCGGAGAATAGAACGAAGAAAATTATTGAGTGCAGCAGAAGAAGAACAGCTACCAGTTTTGGATATCCACAATCAAAAACTAAAGCCTGGGCACTGTGGATGAACACCAAGAAGAACTGGACCTGCAGAAAAATGGAAAAATGTTAATAAATTCTCGCAAATTGTTGCTCGAACGTTAGTAAGCAATTTTTTATTCATTGATGTATTTTTACTCAAAATGTTTTTGTAATTACAACCACATTTTTTTAAAACATATTTCTTCGAGTGTATTTATAGTGGATAAGAGTCACTATCATGTATTTTTTTATTATGAACTTGTAAATCATTTAATGGATTTTTACATTCTTATTTTAAATTAAAAATAGTTATATTTCGTATTTAATTGAAAATTAAAATAATTACAAATTAAAATCATTACAAATTAAAATAATTACAAATTAAAATAATTAAAAATTAAAAATAGTCATATTTCGAGTCGTTTGTATTGTTTGTTTCAAAATCTTTGCACTTGGAAAACTTTTTCGGATTAAATGTTAAATTTCATTGGAATTAAAAGTTAAATAAGTTTGGACTGTTGCTCGTACTTTTTCGTCAAAGATTTTGTATAAATATTGTTAACCTTTATTATTACAACCTTTAAAATTTTCGATCTTTTGTTCTAATCGACAATTTTTTCGATTTTTCAATTTGAAAATAAAACATTTGGTATACCAAACATTTTAACATTTTTTACTCTTGGAGCGAAAATTTGGAAAAAAGTTTTTTTGATTTCTGGTTATTAAAGTCTATCGGACGTTAATTGTTGGAACTAAAATATTATTTTTTGGAAATATTACGCAATTTTATATACGCAATATGCAATTTTGAACAAATATGCATAAATTGTACACGTAAATATATTTTTTCACATTTCAAATAAATTCGTTTTTTACAAATGTTTTTCTTTTTGTTTCAAACTGTCCAAATTTTCGATAAATAAATAAACAATAGTAATAATAATAATAACAATAATAATAATAATAATAATAATAATAACAATAATAATAATAATAATAATAATAACAATAATAATAATAAATAAATGATTCTTACGTTTTCGTAAGAATAGCAATTATTACATATTCTTTCTGATTCTTGAACCTGAGCAATTGTTCTGTCTCTTGATTTATTTCACCAAGAAATAAATTTCATAATTACACACCGTGAATAAATTTCAATTTTCAAGTAAATACAATAAAGAGAAAAATAAAATAAGAAAAAATAAAAGAAGAACAAATAAAATAAGAACAAATAAAAGAAGAACAAATAAAATAAGAAAAAATAAAAGAGGAACAAATAAAAAATGAAAAAATAAAGGAAGAAAAAATAAAATAGAGGAAAATAAAAAAAAGAACAAATAAAATAAGAAAAAATAAAAGAAGAACAAATAAAATAAGAAAAAATAAAAGAGGAACAAATAAAAGATGAAAAATAAAGGAAGAAAAAATAAAAAGAGGAAAATAAAAAAGAGAAAAGGAAAAAACAAGAAAAAGGCTTTTTCATTTGTCTAAAATGAAAGGGCTTGTCAATTTGTAAAATGAAAAGAAAAAAAATTGTATAAATAAAACAAAATGAAAAGATCTTTGATCTAAAAAAATGGTGGTTCCTTTGGCTAATTTGAAAGCAGTCAATGAAATAAATAGGATCATATAATTATTATAGTAAATACTAGACGCTGAAATGTGAGAATTGGATGAGATTAAAAATGTAAATTTTATTCATTCTAGATAAGTGTTTCGAAAGAAACGGCTGCTGAGAAATGTTGCATTTTCCTGGAGGGTCGCAAGTATTCTTGAATAACGTCAGGTTAAGTCTATGCGAGCTTTATAGGTGAGATTTGTAGGCACGCGGTCATTCAGGTCCACTTGAGGTACCAATGCGCGTTTGGTCTTACAATCGCATGTGTTGTTTCTGTCAGTTTGTGTGCACATATATTGGAATGCCAAATTATTGCGAAATCGAGCGTCGGAGTCGCACCGCGAGTCCAGCAAGTTGCAATTGCCCAACGAGTACTTTTCACTTTCCCTTCCCCTCCATCGCTAAATTTTGCCTCAACGACCTCAGAGCTCGGCCCAGAATCCGCCATGGATCACAAATTAAAAGCGTACTATAGTCCGGGGTGACCATAGAGCACCAGCTTCTCCAACTTGGTTCCACATTCTCTTTCTGTTAATCTGTTTCGACTCCTTTCTCAAACCCTCTCATGTGTACACACCCCTCTCTTGATTGCAGAATCTCTCTCCTTCTCTTTTTTAATACTTTGACAACTAGACAAGGCGTGGAGATGAATTCCATTCAGAGTTTTCCCTAATTGGGTCTGGCTTTCCTTTTTCTATTTATGCACTCTTAGGGAAATGATGGATTATATTGTTATCGTTTTTCTGCTTGTTTTGTTGGCAATTTGGGATTTGGAGATTTTGGTTCGCTCGAAGAATTGGTTTGGAAAGATTCAAAGATCTGGAAATTCAAAATTTCGTAAATTCAAAATTTCATAAATTCAAGTTTTTCTTATTGATTGGAGTTTCTTTTTGTTGCTTTTAATGAATTGAGTTTTATGATAGAACTTTTTGGTTGGAATATTTCGATTGATCTAACTATTATTGGTGATCAATTATTGTATTGTTGATCTAACTATTTTTGTTGATCAATTATTGTATTGTTGATCTAACTATTTTTGTTGATCCAACTATTACTGTTGATTCAACTATTTTTGTTGATCCAACTATTTTTGTTGATCCAACTATTTTTGTTGATCCAACTATTTTTGTTGATCCAACTATTT
>WNHD01004995.1:0-10026 GCA_011057455.1 Ganaspis sp. Gsp50 | reverse complement strand
GATCCAACTATTTTTGTTGATCCAACTATTTTTGTTGATCCAACTATTTTTGTTGATCCAACTATTTTTGTTGATCCAACTATTACTGTTGATCCAACTATTTTTGTTGATAAAACTATTTTTGTTGATCCAACTATTACTGTTGATCCAACTATTTTTGTTAATAAAACTAATTCTGGTGATCAAACTTTTCTGCTAATAAAGTATCATTTTTTGAATAGTTTTTCATTTGAGATAAAATTCTAGTTGGTGCTTAACTTCCTGTTGATCTAGTAATCAAATGATTCCTATTGATCAAAGGATTTTCATGAAATTGTGATGAAACTATTCTAATTATTCTGTTGCTGAAACTATTTTTATTCTGATCAATCCTTTTCTAATCTGATATAATTTTTCCGATCCAAAATTCATATTCTGAATAAATTTTTCTTATCCGAATGATCAAACTTTTCTTATTCCGATGATTAAACTTTTTTTATTCTGATGATCAAACTTTTTTTATTCTGATGATCAAAATATTCTTGTTTATTTTGTTGAACGGAGTATTTTGTTGATGAAGCTATTTTCATTATTTTGTTGATGACATAATTTTCATTGTTTTGTTGATGAAATTTTTTGACGAAACTATTTTTATTATTCTGTTGATCCTGTTGATCACATTATTCTGTTGATCACATTATTCTGTTGATCACATTATTCTGTTGATCACATTCTATTGATCAGACTATTTTGTTGATCATTTTCTTTCATTCTGTTGAACAAACTATTCTCCTTTTATTGATCAAACAATTAATCGAGTTTACTGTAACGTTATTGCTTATTTTTATTATTCAGTTAATTCATATTGATCTATTGATCAAATAAATTCTATTGATTTCTTGTCCAAATTATTCTTATTACTCTATTGATTAATTATTTCTTTTGTTTTACAGATTAATTTATCCAGCCTAGAAAAAGGAATTGTTGCAACAAATGAAGTTCAAGTGGCTTATTTCCTAAATTATAGTTGTCGCAAATTTTTCAGTTTTACTCACTTAGTTTTTATCGCACTAAGGTTAAGTGCAACAACAATTACAACTACATAAAAATGTCTAGTTTTCTTTCTAATAATTGTTTATAGCAATTGTAAAAATTCTACTGCCGCACTTTATTCATTGCCACAACTTGTGTTTCTCGGGAATGCAAAAAAATTCGAATATCTTTACACAATTTGAATCTTTTGTTTTGATTCTTTTGTTTGATTAAATTTGTTGAAATTCTGATTTTTAGGTAAAACTTTGTTTTTTCTTTTACTCCGTATTTATCTGTTTATGTCAATCTATATTGTTCTTATTAATTAATCCATACATTCTGATTCATCATTTTATCTATTTGTATTGATCAATCTACATTTTCTGATTCATCATTTTATCTATTTGTATTGATCAATCTACATTTTCTGATTCATCATTTTATCTATTTATATTGATCAATCTGTATCTTCTTATTCATCAATTCATCTATACTTATCGCTCCATTCATCTATTCTTCTTGCTCAATCCATCGATCCTTATTGCTCAATCCTTCTATTTTTATTGATCATTGTAGATTTATCACTTGATCAGTAAACCGGAAAATATTGACCAAGATTTAAAAAATCAGCCGTGAATTTAAATTATAAAAAATAATCCTGGTCTACGCATATTGATTTTGTTGATCAATTTATTAATTTCTTTTAAAATCCTTCTTAATTATTGATTAATCCATCTAATCCTTCCAAACTTATGGGTCCATTTAGACCCATAAATTAACCCCAGAATTAACTCATATTAACTCATATTAATTCAATATTTATTTCTAAATTTTAAAAAAGATAAAACATTAAAATTTCATTTTCTATTTAAATTTCAAGGTTTTTATTACAAACTTTTGCAATTCTGTGAAGAGACTGGTTTTTACTTTCCGATTTAATAAAATTAAAAAAGGATGCATTTTCGATTTATAGATTATTGTTAATCGTTGATGTAGATTGATTGATTATTACCAATCATTGACAAATGCTCAACGAAAGTTTTGAGAAAATTTGAAATTATAATAAAGTAGTCTGGTTGAAGATTCGTAATAATCATTCGTTAACAATAATTATTTGACTATTCGTCAACAATCATTTAATTATTCGTCAACAATCATTTAATTATTCGTCAACAATCATTTAATTATTCGTCAACAATCATTTAATTATTTGTCATCAATCATTTAATTATTCGTCAACAATAATGTAATTATTCGTTAACAATGATTATTTTATTATTCAGTAACAATAACAATTTTATTGATCGTTGACAACAATTTGGTCAATCATTGACTTGTTCAATTATTCAATAAAAATAGTTCAAGTATCAGTAACCCATCAAATTTGAAAATTAACAAGTTTAAAGAAAAACTCTTCTCTAGAAAAACACATTCTTTTAGCAAAAATAAAAAAAGAATAGAATATTATAAATAAAATTTCTCCACTTTTGAAACTCTTAAATTTTATTATCTCCCTCTTTATCTTTATTTTTATCTCCCTCTTATGACTCAATTCTCTTATTGTCAGTTCATATTTATGATTTTCTAACATATCGGTTTCTAAATTAATAGATCTCGGAGTCCGATTCCTCGTAGTTTCTATCTTACAAAGTCTGGGTAAGATTAATAGCTGGTAAAAGGATTAAATCTTGCAATCCTGTTTTCCACCTCGCGTGGTTTACTCCAAAGTGCAGAAGCACATTTACTCCTAATCTTATAATCTTAGTACCAGATTTTACATGCTCTTTCAAGAGATATTAACCCAATTCTTCAGGAAGCTATCCTTTCCTTGAGCAGGAATTATCACTGTAACTGTCACCCTCACTATCCTGCAAGGGTGTCAATACTCTTCATCAGAACACAACTTTTATGAGCTTGAATTGTCGTAAACAGAAACAGCACAAGATGAAATTGTATTTGCAGCTTTCAATCGGAAAATCACTCAAGAACTTTCTGAAGCAAAATCACGATTTATGCAGAAAAATCTCATCCAGAAATTGAAATTCTGCGGTGTCAATTTTACGATAAATGCCACTTAGGTACTTTAAAAAAATGAGACAATGTACTTTTTTATCTTAATACATTTTTGTGGATTTAAAGTCTAATCGTTATAATTGCTTTCCATTTTTATTTTAATGTTACTCAGGTCATTATAATTGCTCTCCATTTTGAGTTTAATGTTACTTTTATCAGTTGGTCAGCTTTTAAATTTTTACATTTTGGTACCCTTAGGTGCCAAAGTGGCGTCACATTGATTTCCACATCGATGTCTAACGTTCTTTCCACATTGCTTTTAACGTTACGTTAATTTTTACACTTTTTTAGCAAAGTTTTAGAGAGCCAGATTTTTAGCACCTTTAGGTGCCAGACATGAAGAAGTACCTAAGGAGTGTCGAATTGTTAGCTTCTTAGGTGACATCGTTTTGAACTTGTCGAATGACTATGGTAATTAAATGAAACGAATTTTATCATTTTCAATTTTTTTGCTATTTTTACTTTTGGTAATTAAGGTCATTTTTAAATTATTCTTTTGCGTTCATTTTATAAATTTTCTTTTTGCTAACTTTAGGTCTGTAAATATTCTTTTCATATTCTTTTCATAAATATTCTGTTCATATTTTATCATTAAACATTTCTTTTGTTTATATTTTATCCGTAAACTTTTCCTCTGTTCACATTCTTTTCTGCAAACGTTTCTTTGCATATTTTCTATACTTGTACTTTTTTGCAAAAATTTCGTTTTCAATTTTTTTGCGCCGATTTTCTTATGTACATTTTTTTCTCTTGAATTTTCTGTTCGGAATTTCTTTCTAATTTTCTTTTTCTTCTTTGATTTTCCTGTCCAGAAAGTCTTTTTCAAAGTCTCTTTTAAAGTCTTTTCTCTTTTTAATTCAATTCTTTTCAATTCTTTTCAATTTTGTGTCTTTGAATTTTTGTTTATAATTTTGTTTGCTAATTTTCTTTTATTTATTAATGTTTCTATTTACGAATTTTTGTTTGGTAATTTTTTGTTCGTTGTTCGTAACTATGTTTTTTCGAATCTTCTTTTCAATTTATTTTTTAAATCTAAATTTTTGTTACTGAATTTTTTTTGTGCTAATTTTCTTTTGCTTCATTAATTTTTCTATTTCCGAATTCTTGTTTGTTGATTTTTTTCTCTTTAAATTGTTTTTTTAAATCTGTTTCTTTTAAACTCTTTTTTTAATTTCTCGACTTTAATTTCTCTTTTCCAAATTTTTGTAGTTCACTTTTCTTTTTAATTTATTTCTCCATTTTTTTTCTTCCTTTCTGCTTTTAATTTCCATAAAGTTGGATTTTCCTTCTTTCAATTTTCTTTTTTTGTCTCTGCGTTTTAATTCCGTGTGTCATATTTCTTTCTTAAAGTTGCTTTCGTTTATTTCTTTTTGATCATTTCCTTTTGTTTATTTCGTTTTGTTCATTTCGTTTTGTTTATTTCGTTTTGTTCTTTTCGTTTTGTTCATTTCGTTTTATTCATTTCGTTTTATTCATTTCGTTTTGTTCATTTCGTTTTGTTCATTTCGTTTTGTGCATTTCTTCTGTTCCTTTTTTCTTCAATTCCTTTTTCTTAATTTCTTTTTCTTCATTTCTTTTCGCTCATTTTTTTAAAACATTCTCCGCTCGCGAACGATCCAAATTATTACGCTTCTGTAAATTTTCTTGTAAATTTTCCCCTTGCCTAGTTTATTAATTTTCATCCAATTTCTCTTTTTCTAAGATCGTGAGCGACCCACTTTGATTTTTTACCAGCCAGACAAGTTTGGCGACTTAGCACTGAATTCTTGAATAGTTCGAGCGTCAAGTATCGAATGAATGTCTCAAATTCAACCTAATTATCCTTACCAATTGAACTGTAGTGAGATGTTTCTTCCACCAGAGATATTTCTGATACTCGGGTCCCATGGCTGATAACATGTAGTATAAGTACATGACCACATGCACAGCATTGTTTATCAAATTTCCCAGGGTACCATGACCTCCTGGAATGAACTTGACGCAAATCCAAGTTTCAAGAGGAGTCAAGGAATGGTGATACAGATGTAGAAACGTCACCTGGCTGTCCTTTTTCCGCAGGATGAAAAATATCTGAAAATAAACAATCAATTAATAACGATTTTATAAAATTTCTTGCAATTTAGAAATGTTCGGAAAGTATTTTCAAAGAGTCGAAAGGGTTTTTTAAGGATCAGTTGTTTAGGGCATTTTTTTAAAAACTCAAAAAAGTCTTAAAATAAAAGGAGTATTTTAAATAAACAATTAAGGATTAGTTTTACGTTTTGAAAGTTTTTGTTTTTTTGAAGTTTTTGTTTTTTTGCAATTATTTTTAGACGAATTATAAAATTGCAAATAAATACTAAATTAAATTATGTGAAGGAAATATAATTTTGTCGGAAGTGAATATATTATCAGGGCAAATGTAGTTAGACTACTTTCTTACTCAGCGGTTTATTTTCCAATGACATTGTTTTCAACGTCCTTGCAAAGTGTTGTCTATGTTATTACGTGACGCGTCTCATTGACAAGAAAATACTGAATCAAGTGTCACCGACCCATGTAAATCCTTATTTTATTTAATCAATTAAAAATTATTCTTGGAAACTAAATGCACTATTTTTCAATTTTTTATTCCCTCATTTTCAGTCTGATAATAAAATTTAAAAAAGTAGGTACACATCTTTTAATTTAAAAAAGTAGGTAAATTTTTGTTTTAATGACTTTAAAAAAAAAGTTTTACACTTTTTTGGGATTTTTTTTTTAAATTGTTGGCAAATGGCATTTTTTTCAATTATATAATTGTTTTTTTTGTAGTTTTTGAATTTTGTTCTAATTGGGGAGAGTTTCTTTTAAAGAATAACGAAAATATTTGGTGCAATCAGCACACAAGAAAATAAATTAAATCTGAGTTAGCCAAGAATTGTGAGAAAGGGGCATTGCGTGCATGAAGATAATTGCAATATATGATTCTTATGAATTTGTTCGGGCACTTGTGGTGTATGCACATTGCCTAAGAATATAAGCACGAGATTCAGAAACGACTTAGGTTTTTATAATCGATTACTTGACAGACTGTGTCGCTGTTACTAGATGAAGAAACCAATTTCTTCATTCATTTTTTCCCCAAATTAAAGAATATGCTGAGTAAATATCACTTCTAGATTGGAAATCAGTCTAGGAAAATATTTTATTGTTAATGTTATTTTTGAGTAGCAAATAACAAAGAAATTAACTTTAAATGAAAATTCACTTTTTCTTTTTTTTCTTTTATTTTTCTTGTTTTATTTTTCTTGTTTTATTTTGTTATCCTATTTTTCATTTATTTTTTTGTCTATTTTTTGTATTTTTCTTATTCTATTATTTTATTATTATATTTTTATACTTGTATACTATTTAGTTTTCTGTTATTTCTAAAAATTGTTTCTTCATTTTGTTTTATTGATAAAATATTCTCTTATTATCCCTTTTTCGTTATTTTTCTAATAATATTTCTCCATTTTGTTTTATTGCTAAAATATTCTGTTATTTAATTTTTTGTTATTTCTAAAAATGTTTTCTCTATTTTGTTTTATTACTAAAATATTCTGTTATTAATATTTCTTTCTTATTATTTCTTTCTTATTGTTTCTTTCTGATTGTTTCTTTCTGATTGTTTCTTTCTGATTGTTTCTTTCTTATTGATTCTTTCTTATTATTACTTTACGTTTTTTGATTAAATTTTTCGTTACTATAAATAATAATTATTTTTCACAATTTCTTTGCTATTCTTCATTATTGTTTCATTTCATTTTTTGCCACCGCTTGTTCGCGTTTCTTGAATATTATTCTTCATTAGTATTTCTTTTGTTATTATTTATTGTCAAATTACAAAAAAGGCAAAATATTTATTTACAGAGTAAAATAAATGAAAATTCAAAAAGAATTGATGGTAAATTTATCGAGCATGGTTAAAGGTGGCGCAGAAAAAGCAAAATGAAGTGTAATTTTCTTCACATTAATTTTTATTCGCGAAAGTCAAGGGTTCGAGAAAGCACATAAAATATTAAATTTCGTACGTTCGTTTCATTCTCACTGCTTTTAAAAACAAGTAGGAGCAATTTTCAATTGACGTTTTTATTAATTGTTTTTACCTTCACCCAAGAAAATTGCCGGCATTTGTGTAATGTTGCACTTATTCAAAGATTATAGCGTCTTTTAAGAGTGAAAGAAAATTTCTTTGCAATTTTGCAAAATGATACAGAGCGCATTGAGTAAAAAGTGTGAGAAGCATGCAGGAAAATCAACTAATTGTCGTAGTGACACACTTTTAAATTACGTATTTTCCATTCATTTTACATCCACCTTTGATCATGTTTTCAAACTTCCGGTTTTGAAAAAGTGCATTTTTTAGCAATTAACACTTTGGTTTACACAAAGTGGTCGAATTATATTTTTACTTTTTTCTTAGTAATTACATCTTCAATTCCACAATACGGTCGGGTTATTCTTTTTACTTTTGTAACTATGAAAATTGTAACGATTCAATTAGTAAATAATACGTAACATTTTGCGTATATTTAATTAATATTTCTCGAATTTTTATGCTAAAAAAATTAAGGGATTATGGAATTGGGACTTAGGGAAAATTGAGGGTTTTAAAAATTAAGGGCTTGTAAAACTAAGGACTTGTAAAACTAAGGACTTGTAAAACTAAGGATTTAGAAAACTAAGGACTTTGAAATAAGGATTTAAAAAATTAAAGACCCATAAAATGAAAGCTTTCAGAATTAAAAACCTATGAAAGTAAGGACTTATAAAATCAAAAACTTGTAAAATTGAATACTTATTAAATTAAGAACTAATTAAGAACTTGCAAGGACTCAAGAAGTTAAGAACTACTGAAGAAATGACGAAAAAGAAAATAAAGAAGTGCATAATTGCTATTGTTTGTAAAAAATAAAATTATACTAAATAACGTACCGTGTCGGCAAATTCCGTAAATTTGCTTATGAAATACCACCAGCAAAGATTTGCCATCCTGATGGCTGAAGGATTATGAGAGTAGTCGACTGGTTGACATTTGTAGCTGTATTCTAGCAACCATCCTGACATTAAGTGCTGCAATCATTAAAATTAGGGTCAAGGCTTTGTCGAAATTTCCGAAATTTATTTTCTTAAACTGTTTGCATTCAATCAATATTCTGCAGAGTTACAAAATCCTATTACTTTTTTGGAGTATTTATTTACATATTGTAAAGTAGTTTATTATTTATTTGCAAAGTAGTTTCATGCTTAATTTAATTTTATTTTATATTTGAAACTTAACTTTATTATATTGCAAGATTAATTTAATTTCAATTTTAATTTCAATTTTATTATATTGCAAATCAATTTCAATTGTCAATTAAATTTCATTATATTGTAAATTAATTGCCATTTCCAATTAAATTTTATTATATTGAAAATGAATTTCAATTTTCCATTTGATTTTACTATATTTTAAATGAAAATTAACTTTTATTGTCAAGTTAATTAAATGTCTGTTTTTCAATTTAACGCTAACATAATTTTATTTGAAATTAAATTGCAGTTTTGCGAAGTTAAATAACATTTTTGCGAAGTTATTAACATTTTTACGAAGTTAAATAAAATTTTGTTTTAAACGCAATTTAATGTAAATTTAACGTGCGAGTCTTTTCGCGGAATTTAAATTAACAGCAAATTTTGCACATCGATGAGATAAAGATTATTAAAAGGTAAATGTCGACACGTTTGTTGATAGAAAACTCTCGCCTAAGAATAATTATACAACTTGTAGCGTCTTTGAAATAGGCCCCATTCGTATTCAGTTCTCCTCTCATATATACTTGTGTCCACCTTTGTATGTAATATTGATGTGTTTAACTTTTAATGTTTATGAGCACATAGCTGCGATTTCTGCATAGTTTACTTGAGAGTTGAGCGCAGTTATTTAAAACTTTTCCACCAACGCCCAGATAATCATTAAATGTTTTATCTTCACTAACATTCAAACTAGCTGGTACTGCAAAAAAATATTATTTATCGATTGTATACTTTGCTGAATATTCTTTACAGCAAAAGCACACTTCTCCAGTCATCGAGATTTTTCAGTCCAATTTTAGTTCTTCTTTTATGTACTCTTCATCAATAGTCGGAAAATCCGGTTGGAGAACAGAAAAAGCAAGAAAAAGATGAACAAGAAAGAATTAGGAGAAGAAAAAATAAAAAAAGAAACAGTATACCATAAAAAGAAACAATAACAAAAAAACAATAACAAAAAACAATAAGTAAAAACGAAACAATGATAAACAAAAGAACATTGACAAATAATAAGAACAAAAAAGAAAAAAGAAAAAATAACAGAACACGGTCAAATTTGCAGAAACGTAAAAAATCCATATTTTTTTAAATTTCAAATTTTTCGTAAAATGTGTAGTGTTTAGAACCTGTTTTAATATTCGTGTTTTTTTATTCCGAATCGAATATAAAAAAGAAAACACAAGAAAAGTTTCAGGAACACCTTGGAATTTGCAAAAACGTGAAAAGTCCATATTTTTTTAAAATTCAATTTGTTCCAGAAAAGTGCAGTGTTTAAAACTTACTTTAATAGTCGTGGTTTTTTATTCCGAATCGAACAAAAAAAAGAAACCTAAATAAAAATTTCAGGAACACTTAGAAATTTGCAAAAACGTAAAAAATCTATATTTTTTTAAAATTCAAATTGTTCCTAATAAGTGTAGTGTTTAGAACCTGTTTTAATATTCGTGTTTTTTTATTCCGAATCGAATAAAAAAAAGAAAACTCAAGAAAAATTTCAGGAACGCCTTAAAATTTGCAAAAACGTGAAAAATCCATATTTTTTTAAAACTCAAGTTGTTTCTAATAAGTGTAGTGTTTAGAACCTGCTTTAATAGTCGTGTTTTTTTATTCCGAATCGAGTATAAAAAAGAAAACACAAGAAAA
>WNHD01004994.1:0-10637 GCA_011057455.1 Ganaspis sp. Gsp50 | reverse complement strand
CATAGTTGTTTCAACTACAACTCGTTAATTGGGGCCTCCTGGAACTACAGGATGTAGTTAAAAAGTAGTCACATTTACCAGAAACTTCTTTGAGTGCAAGTATCACTGACTCTCTGATTTTAAGATAGAGCCAATAAGAAGTTGTTGACTTGCTTTTATTTTGCATGACAGTTTCTGAAATAGTTGATGCACTTTATTCTTGTAATTGAAGTACTTTGGACTTTTAGCCTTTGTTCGAAATAATTAAAGAAGATATAATTCAATTCAAAATGGCGTCTGGATTGTAATTAACAGATGCAATTGTAGAGGGGCTTGCTGGCTCGACTAATTGGTGTATCTCCTGCTTTTTTTAAATTTCTTTGTTCGGATTCCACTGAATGAACGTAAGTCCACTGTTTATGGTTGACAACACTGGCTTCCCGTGTGTACCGAGAAAGGGCCGACTTGCCTCTCGAGGGGTTGGGGCAGCTGTCTTCGCACTCACATGTGTTCCATTTACTTCTTTTTTCACTTCCACCTCCATTTTTACGCTTTATCATACTTCTGTTACACTTTGTGAGCCAGAAACAACTTTTAATGCAATTTTTGTTCGTTTTGCTTTCATTTTTCAACTACTCGATTTAGATCGTTTCGGTATGTTATTCAAACGTGTCTTACAATTATAAATGCTATTTTGTTTCTTTAAATGCTATTTATTTGTTTTTTTATCTTTGATACTGGCAATTTTTGTACGTTATTTTTATAGTATCGATAATCACGTGAGAACTGACGTCAGTCTCCTAAACTTGGTGAAAAGTTATTTTATACAATTTTATCTCCCGTTTTCTTTTTGTGCAAGAAAAAGAGCATTTTATTATGATAAGAATATTAATCTTGTCTTTCACTAGATAAACAAGAAAATCTTGTTGGAATTTCAGATTTAATATGCAATTCTCATCTACGAAACTACCTGCATTTTGTCACGTAAATCTTTCTGCCCCTCTATTTCCTTTTACGCACACTTTTTTCTTATCCTCTCTTGTGATCCGCATTTACGAGCTAGGTTCGAATGATAAGAGGCGCCAAGTTTCCTTGCTGTCCGGGAGTTCTCGCTGGAATTTTTATTTCTTGAAAACATTGACGACGTGAGTGGAGGCACTGCTAACCCAAACTTAGCATCTTGGTGTGTTGTTTTCACCCGGCAGCTTTAGATGGGAGTGCCTCAATATAGAGATAGAGACCTGTTTTAAAATCCTCTCGATTCCCCATACCCAGAGCATCGACTGACCCAGAGGTTCTCGATGGGTGGGAGGCTTTAGATGGAAGATGGAAAGGCTCTCTTATCCCTCCTCGCTGAATAAGGATAAAGCGAGGCGGGCAGATCTTTAAGGAAACCGACTTTCGACCCTTTGAGTCGACTTGGTGTAGGAAGCCGTAAGAAAGACCTTCCTCAGAACAGCTAACAGTTCAAATGAGCAAGAGAGATGAAATGAGAGGAGGGAGAAGTGAAGGAAGAAAATAACAGACCAACTCCTGAGCTCGGCAAGCCAGACTTTCCAGCCAGAGAGCACACAAAACGGGTCCTCTATGTCTGTATATATCTGAGCTGCTCTTATATTATATCTTATAGACACACACATTCATTTAAAAAGCAGACGTCAGCTTCTTCCAAGAATGTCGCGTAAGCGGATCCTATAACATTACGTCTCCCGATTCCTTCAGATGAGATTACAGTTTAGTGTTTTGTATTTTCTTTTAAAAGTCCCATAATGCAAGGAAACATTCGAGGAAATGCGTTGACTCAGTTGCTTCTTTCAATCAATAGGGTCAACAGATGCGCCTATACACAACTGTAAACTCTCTTTTAGGACAGGGCAAAGTTTAATTAAAGCCTTTGTTCTGCGTGCCACTCTCTTTCTCTCTGACACAGCATTTTTACTGAAAAAAATGTCGAGTACCGAATCGGACACATCCTTTGTTCTTCAAATTGACGAGTTTTTGTTCTTGGTGTGTCGATTTTCCGGATTATTAGCTTCTTTGGATAATTTTCTTTACACTGATAGAAAAGGATGGGTGGTACACCCATTTTTATGTATAAGTTAGCAATGTGACCATATTAATAAGTCGATGACACGTTTTGTTTGACAGTTTGTGTAAAATCCTTCCAACCATCAGTTGGTTTGCAAAACCAGCTAATCTTTCTTTCAGTGTTGAGAATTAGTTTGTCCGGAGCCTTAGTTTCTTTGGAACAATAGTTTGGAGTATAAGTTGGTTTGGAGCGTTTGTTTATTCGGAGTATTAGTTTGTTTGGACTAATAACATCTTCGGACAATTTTTTTGGAGGAGCTATTACTCTTCGGAGGAGCTACTACTCTTTGGAGGAACTACTACTTTTTGGAGGAGCTACTACTCTTTGGAGGAACTGTTACTTTTTGGAGAAGCTACTACTCTTTGGAGAAGCTACTACTCTTTGGAGGAGCTACTACTCTTTGGAGGAACTACTACTTTTTGGAGGAGCTACTACTCTTTGAAGAGCCATTACTCTTTGGAGACCTATTACTATTTTTGAGTAATAGTTATCGATAAAATGAAGCAATGTAGTGCATAACATATATAAAATGCAACCATGTGATGCAAAACACAGATGGGTTAGATCCATTCAAGTCCAGGGGAAATTTGTAACAAAGGGGTCAGAACTTCAGGCTGATTATAATAAAGGGGCATGTGAGTATTTGCTCGACTGCTTGAAGGTCTTAATACATTTACATCTTTAAATAATGATCATCCAGAAGCTAGTCCATAATTTTAATACAATATCAAGCATAAGACATCAGGTCACGCACCAAGTTGGTTGTATCAAATAGCACTTTGGTAATAAATTAAAATTCCTTAGACTCTTAAGCCTCTAATTCAATCAGTAGGTCTGAACCGCTGACACTTCCACAAACGAATTTTAAAACTCGCATATTCCTATAAACTAGTATATGGGCACGCCATATTTAAATCTCTTCTATTTTTATGTTCAGGAATTATAATTCATCCACTTTTTAACTCTATGGGTAATGGTATATGGTATATACATATACTATCCCATATACTATCCCATATACTATCCCATATACTATCCCATATACTATCCCATATACTATCCCATATACTATCCCATATACCTATACATGTATAGATATATGGGAATTTATGCAATCATTTCTTGCATTTATTCACTTTTGTCATAGTTTATCGCCATCCTATTTCTAGAAAACCCATTTTTTACAAAAATAACACTATTAACCAGAAATTCCACTTTCGGATAAACCTTTCTGTCGAATTGAATCAACAAAGAATTTTGGGAGAAATGTAGCAAGCGTGGATTTCTTTGTCAGGCAGTTTCAATGGCACAAACTGAGTTTTAATCTTTTGTCGTCCCCTCGTAGGTTCAAGTTCCATTTCCACCCCTTAATTTCAAGCTACTTTGTTCAAATTGCAGCAATTGTTACGAACAGTTAAAGACTTAATTGCACAAGTTAATGTCGCCAAGAGAAATGTGGAATTTTCTTGTCTCATAAATAGGGAATTCGAAAGGTAATGAATTCTAATTGAGAAGTGAACTTTCCATATATGAGTTTAGCATGAAATCGTGAGAAGTCTGAAATTATTCAGTAATCTTATAACCTGAAAATTTTCACGCTGCTTTCTTGCAAGACCTCTCTCGGTATTGATTTTAGTATATCTTAAAACTAGTTCATTACTTTAATCTACACGATGCGAGAGGCTAATGGCCAACTCTAGAAGTCACGATTAACTGGAAGAGTTACGATTAACTGTAATCCAACTTGACCCGCATTTACTTTGATTAAGAATTATTGTAATCTCATCAGCTATTTGCCTAAGTAATCCAAGACTGAAACACTCGTCTTCTAATTGAACTTCACCTCATTAATTTTTTATCTTACATCCGTCAACATATTAAGTAGTCTCATTTATAATTAACTCTGGTGGGTTATGTTAACGTCAATAGAGAAACAAACCTCAAGTCACAAAGAAACAAACCTAAAGTCACAAAGAAACAAACCTAAAGTCACAAAGAAACAAACCTCAAGTCACAAAGAAACAAACCTAAAGTCACAAAGAAACATTTGGTGCTTCTAACATATGGAATGCGCTGATTCTTTTCTATTTCTCTATTTTCAATGGAATTGCATTAGACAAAAAGTAATTTTCCCTTTTACTGCGACGAGTTTTAAATGTTTTGATTATGTAAAATGAGAGTTTTATTCAGAGCTAGAAGCCCTTAGCAACAAAGGCCAGGACCCGCATTGCCGACCACCAGCTGGTGCATGAAGTAGTAAACATCTGTCAGCTGAAACCTACTATGAATGGATGTTTTCAATTTGGTCATGTTTTTTCTTAAATAAAAAATGCAATTTCGAGCACGCAAATGACCAGGGTAATGTTTCTTAACGCGTATCGAGGGACAACCGTATCGATTACCTAATAATTGAAGAAAAATTTCAATCTTCGCGCATAAATACTTTGCAAAATTTATTGGGCATCATTTTCGTATGATTGAATAACACGACTTTTAGCGTACTGCACGCACAACAATTTACTGTTCGCGCTCGGTACATTGCAAGTTTGTAACTTTCTTTTAATTGTTTATTAGTGACCTTTTGGTTGATACAAGATAATGACAGGACGAGAGGCAACTTTCGACTTTCTTCAAACTGTAAGGTTTCTTATCTGAATTTATGAGTATAAATCGTGATAAGCAGACCCGTGAGAATGCAAAATGGAATGGGGTTTCAAGGGCAGTGTTGATGCATTTTTTTTGTCATGTATCCCGCATGCCTGAAATTCAAGTGTGCTTTATTCCCTCTATCGTTTTCTGCACCCTCCCCTCTCTTATCGTCGGTCGTTTCCCCTTTCCTGTATCTAATCTACCCTCATTGCCAGAGTAAATCGAAGGGCTGCACGCCTCGGGGTCGTTGGAAGCCAACCGTGCCACACTGCCCAATCAATATTTTGCATACTCGAAAAGCGAGAGAAAATTCAAAAATGAAAAAGAAAACTTTGATTATAGCTAATATTAACTTCGATATATAGCTAAATATAAACTTTGATATATAGCTAATCAGAGAAATCAGATAAAGCAGGATCAGAGTTTTCTTGATGCATTGCTTGCTTTAAAGATTCCATATGTTTTTGACTCGATAAAATCTGGACAACGTTCGCGCCTTTAACGAAGAAAATTCTGGTGAAAATCCATGTATCGTTCGCTGTAAAAGCGATATGTTGTAAACTGTTACACTACAAAAACATGATGTCTTATTTTGAACAAAAACGTCTTAAATTAAGACAATTTTACCAAATTGTCATTTTGGTGTCAAAATTAGGCTGAAAATTTCTTCCGTATTTTATGTCGCTGAATCCGAATCCGAGGTCAGAATTCAAAAGTAATATCGCGTTTTCTTTCTACAGTAAGAATCAAGAAATTTAAGTTTAAATTGTTATAGAATTTGTTAAAAGTACATAAAGAATGCAAAACTCACACTAATGTATTCTTTGAAGAATTATCTTTAATTTAAGCCCAGGAAGCTTAAAAAATATTCAGTAGTTCCCGAGATATGACTCAAAATGTCCGCGCATGTAAATCGGCCAAACTGAGACTTTACCTGTAATGACTTAACGCTCGGCCGATTTACATGCGCGGACGTTTTGAGTCATATCTCGGGAACTACTGAATATTTTTTAAACTTTCTGGGCTTAAATTAAAGATAATTCTTCAAAGATTACATTAGTGTGAGTTTTGCATTGTTTATTTAGTTTTTACAAATTCTAGAACAATTTAAACTTAAATTTCTTGTTTCTTGCTACAGAAAGAAAACGCGATATAACTTTTGAATTCTGGATTCGGATTCGGATTCAGCGTCACGAAATACGTAAGGAACGACTAGTCGGACAAAAGATTATTCTACAGTCAACTCTACGAATAGTGCCGCATAAATAGTGCCGCAGATTTGCACAAATTTGCACAAAGGTAACAAAGGACGCTCTAGTGAGAACAAAAGAAAAGCGTCACTATTCGTAGAGTTTTAGTGGCACTATTCATAGAGTTGACTGTATTTTGATTTTTCAATAAAAAACTAATAATTGGTCCAATAAGGGGCCTTCACTGTACCATGATTTTACTAAACCTTGGCATTTCTAAATATGTATTTGGGTAACAGGTGAATATGACATCGCTTTAATAGTGAACAATGCAGAATTTTTTAACAGAATTGTACGAGAAAACATTCTTGAAAGGTTTTTCTTTTGTTTCTGTTTTTTGAAATTTTCTCGTTTTTTGTGTCTCAACAGCAGTGTACTTTTCTTATTGAATGATAAATGATTGAATTAATTTTCTTTGGTTGATTACTTTGGCTTGATGATTTTTCAGTGTTTATGGAACAGTAATTTATATTTTAAGGTTATGATTGTCACACAGCGAAATTGAACAATGTGTCTAATAGTTCTGTATATTTCTTTTAGTGAAGTGCTTCCTTTTTGCACTTTTTTCAGATTTTATTCCCACTGGTTGTTTTCTTTCATCTGACGCTAAAGTCTAGGTCACAATGACATTGTTTACTTTCGTTGTTAAACTTTTTAGTAAGAAGAGTATTTAAAGACAAATGTATTTTTAAAAGCAAGTAGAGAAAAAAAGAGTTTAAGAAATTATTCTCCTAATTTTGAAGATTGTTCTAAAACATTTTAAATATTGTTCTAAAATATTTTGAAGATTGTTCTAAGAAATTTTGACGATTGTTTTAAAAAATGTTGATGATTTTTCTAAAAATTGTTGATGATTGTTCTAACAAATTTTGACGATTGTTCTAAAAAATGTTGATGATTGTTCTAAAAATTGTTGATGATTGTTCTAAGAAATGTTGACGATTGTTTTAAAAAATGTTGATGATTGTTCTAAAAAATGTTGATGATTGTTCTAAAAGAAGTTAAAAATGTCGCCTTTTTTCAAATTGGTTTGTTTGCACGATATTTCTTGTATTTACTATAGAAAACAGATGATCTGGCAACGTAGCAGCGATTCCAAGCATGAGGGTCGGTAAAGTTAGTTTCACCACTACCAACCAAACTTAATCTCACTCCATGAGAGATTAATTATTTCGCTCGCACGCACTGTAGTTTGCGTCTCGAGGATCTTTTTCTTTTCATCCTCTCTCTGCTTCAAATTTTGCGACCTTCAAAAAAGTATAGAATTTAGACCCTCTTCTCTTAATAAGTTTTCAAAATGTTCCATGGACACGTTTTCTGTCTTTCTGGTTCTTAAAAAGTCGAGTGTAAGCTAAAAACATAGGTCAAAAGCTGAACAATATTATAGATGTGTATTTGTATATTATATAGATGTGTTTTTGTATATTATAGATGTGATTTTGTATATATTATAGATCTGTATTTGTATATTATAGATGTGGATTTGTATATTTTAGATGTGTTTTTTTTGTTTCAATAATTGTTTTTAATCATTTTTTTCGTGATGATAAAGAGAAAGATCTTTTTAATAAGATTATAATTACAAACAGCAATCGTGCAAGATGGAAAAAATGATTTAAAGCCTATCTAATAATCATATATTGTTTACAAACTCCACAATCTTGTCTCTTTGTTTACGAAAAATGCAAGATTGTAAGGTGTTGAACTTACTTGTCGCGACATTAATTTGCATTTTGCGATAACCTTAATGATTTCTAAATATTTCTTTAAAGAGCGTTGACTCGGCTAAAAACACAAAAACGTTGTAAAATAACATGAAAATCTAAAGTACAAAGAGAATTTTGCAAAAACTCGATTCTATGTTTCATTTGCACTTTTTATCTCAAGGAAAAAGATATCAAGCATGCACTCGAAATCCCAGCGTACTTTATAGTATTATATACGCAATTGGATTGTTTTATGATTTCTGCAAAGTTCAATTGTCTACTTTAAAATATTAACTGCAAACAAGTGCAAAACATATTTTCGGCTTCTTCTAATTCTCTCATTTGTATACCTGCTCGATTTTTTTTTAGAAAACATTAAAAAGACAAAGCAAACAATAAAATCGTAGAAGCTATTGCTAATTAAATTAGAATCTGAAAATATCTACACAAAGCAATGAAAGAGCGATTCTACGAATTAAATTAGAATCTGAAAATATCTACACAAAGCAATGAAAGAGCGATTCTGCGAATTTCAATTTTTCACAAGTTTTTTGTACATATGAAAAAAAAGTTGCACGTCCAACATAACCTAAAAATTATTCCTTCTAAGGTCCCTTTCTTCGGAGCGCGTCACATATTCCTGAAAGTAAATTAAAGAAGAAATAGTTGCTATGCGAAGTAATGTAACTACTTTATGATGAGTCTTTTGTTGTAATATTTCACTTCAAAAAGGAAAAAGCGAGGCATAAGATTTCCTGCATCATTCACGGTGTCATGGAAACTGAGATGGAACTCGATCTTCGATATCGTTTGAAACACGAGTATCCGTTCTTGTTGTTAGAAGCCAGAACAAACCTTCCACCTTTCTGACAAATATTGTATGCTTGCCTGGCAACATGTAATAATGTGCATGTCCTCACATGAACCTGACTCATGCGAGTACCTCATCGTAGTAATGAGGCCCTCTAGCAATCAAGCATTTTTGTCTAAGCGTGAAATCTGCACCCCTGTCAATGAATTTTAATTAAACTTTTTAAATTCAAATTTGTTGCATAATTTTTACTTTTTATTTTATTTTGTTTTAAAATTTCATTTCATGAAATAAATAAATTGAATTTAAATTTATAAATAAATTGAAATTTCATTTCATTTCAAATGAAGTGAAATGAATGAAAATGAAACGAATGAAAATAAAACAATGAAATGAAATGAATGAAAATGAAACAATGAAATGAAATGAATGAAAATAAAACACTGAAGTGAAATCACTTCATTTTTATTTTTATTTAAATTAATATCAAAATTGCAGTTTAATTAACAACCAAAAATAACCAAAATCACCTTTAATTTACAAATTAAAGCCATTTTTTCAATTACTGATGATGAAAAGTAATTGATTTACGATTTCGAATTAAATTTATTTCGCATATGATGAAGCAATATCGTACTTTTCTCGGGGATTTTTTCGAGAGGTATAAATCCAATTGACTGACGTTAATAACTGTTGGGAGTGTTTTTTTTTTAATTTTTGACTTAAAATTTCTTTGCACTCGTGTATGCCTTGGTGCAAATTTATGAAATGAAATATTAATAACACGAACTGTACGTCAACTCGTGGTGAAAGCAAAGGAAACGAGTGCCCGTCACTTGAAGTAAACAGGAGGCGCTCCAGTTCTATGCTGCCCACGTTTCTGACCCGTAAGAAATCTTAGGCCTCTTACACAATTAAAGGAATAGCAATTCAGAATTGATTCCGACTAATCAATGACATGTACAATTTCTTACTCGATAAATCTTATCTGAAAGTGCAAATTACATTTTCCTGGTTATTAAATTTAATTATCAGTTAATTGACCATTTCCTACATCAATGTTATTAGGTTGATGCGATTATTGGTTGTTTTTTTAATCCTGCAAGGACCACTGGGAAATTAAGCAAAAGTTGATTTTTAATAATCTTCGGACGAGAGAGGGTTAAATTAACTTAACATTTAAGATTAAATTAACATTAAAGATTAAATTAACATTAAAGATTAAATTAACATTAATGATTAAATTAATATTAAAGATTAAATTAACATTAAATACAAAAATTGCACATTATTTTTTATCAGTGCATGTGACGTGCTCCGAAGAAAGAAACCTTAGAAGGAAGAAATTGTAGGTTATGTTTGATGATAGCTTTATCTTGATTATTGCTTCGTTTTTAATCATTTGCAGTCGAAAACAGTTTTTCTTGATAGAAACACACAAAGCATTCATAGAAAACTCATTTTTGATTGTAAAAAATTTAAAACGAATCTTGAATCAAATTAAAATTATATTACCAAATATAACCTATAATCGTTTGCATCTAAGGTTCCTCAAAGCGCGACGTTTGATTTCAAACAGGAATTTTAGACAAAAAAACTAAGGAAAAATTGTTCCTTTTATTAAAACACGAACAAAAATGATAGGATCAACTATTGGAACGAACAAAAATATGTAATAGGATCAATTATTGAAAAGAACAAAAATAATTCGACAAAAATTAGTGTCAAAACTTTTGTATTTTTCAACAAAAAAATGAATAATCGGGAACAAGATCTTGTTTCTGATGGTATTTTCGTTCATCCTTCAATTTTTTTGATTGATTTTGTTTCTTTGTTTTGTTTATTGTTTTATTGTTTAAACGATAAGCAGGGATCACAGTTCGTCCCCTTTTTTACCTAATCCCCTCTTTTTCTCCTTTTTTCTCCTTTTTTTGGAAGAAAATCCCCTAAATCACCTAAAATCAAATATTTTTCCCCCTTTTCCCCTAATTTTCAATAAAATTTTTTTTTTAATTTTTCAACAATAATACTTCAGACAACTTCAAAATACTCCAAATATTTAAAAATACTTCAAAATATTTAAAAATACTTAAAGCTACTTTAAAATACTTCAGACTACTTCAAAATACTTAAAAATATTTCTTAAAAAAAAT
>WNHD01004993.1:0-23017 GCA_011057455.1 Ganaspis sp. Gsp50 | reverse complement strand
TGCAAGGAATCGAATTTTGTCACTCTTAAATTAAAATTTTTATTAGAGAAAAAGTTTTGTGAAAAAAACCGTATTTTTTAAGAAAAAAATGGGCTAAAATTTTTTGGGTGGGTAGTTCTAAAAATCCCATGGTCTGTTTTGAGATTTTTATGAGTGTATCAACTCCAACAAATTTCATTAGAATCGGAAAAAGTGTTCGAGAGATATCGTGTCGACAAGAAAAGCGTGACAAACATACATACACACACACACACACACATACATCTGGACATTAGCTTCAAACTTCGTTTTTATACTTTTTAGATGAAATGAGTGGATTTAGACTATTTTTGGAAAATCGAAAATCGGCACGATTACAAGGCTTCCTTATGAGGAAGCAATATGCACTTTTGTTCGTCAGAGGTTATTAAAATTAAAGATAGTTTTCGCAAATTGCAAAGGCAATAGCATAATTGTCATAAAAAATTTTGCGACAATTAATGCTACAATTGTTGCGTTTGATTAATTCTGAAAATAAAGAAAACATTCAAGATTCGAAAAATAAAATACGTCTTCAAATTCGTTAAAATTCTTTAGATTGAATTGAATGGTATTCTAGAATTGAATAAAATTAGAGAATGCAGATATTGTAGATTCACGATGTATGGAGCAGAAATTGAAAAACATTTATTATACCACTGGTAGACAATCTGTCAGAAATGTTTTACCATTCAGAATTGATGATTTTTTACGAGACGAAATCGTTCAGCTTAAGGGTGAATCATTCATGATCTGTCATCGATAATATCGTCAGCATTTATTTCTGATAAAAATCTAAGAAAAAAAGAAATAGGCGGAGCCTCTTTAAAACTGAGAATTCTTTAATTGACTGCCCCCGACTGTTTTGAGGACCGTATTTATGAAAAAGGAAGACAAGATAAATTAAATTATGCAATTAAGTGACATCTAGAAACAAACAAATGTATCTTTGGAGTAGATATTTGGTATTTGGAATTTGGAATATTGGAAAAATGACGGAAAAGGCCGCTCTTGGTATAATCTAGAAATTTAGAATATTCGTAAGTCTTATATAATATATTTAACATATTTCGTATTTTTCAAAATTGACTAAGTTTTGGTTAAATTTTGTTTTTTATGTTTAAAGCAGAGATTGTACAAAGAATTATCTGTTTGCCGGTGAAACTGATTGAAAGTTGTTCGATTCGTAGATTTCACAATTTGGATCAATATTTTTAAATCTTTGCGCTTAATGCTTTTCGTTTTTTTTTTTTTGCGAAATCAGTTTTTACTGATTTGGAATTTCTATGCATGACTTTGTTAATGAGAAATTGAGTTGCTATGCATGACAGTTGTACTCTGATTCAAAATGACTGTCACGTTTTTACAGAAAAGGGGAAAAATGCTAAGAAGGAGGCACCGACACGGGTACTTTTTAATAATTTGAAATGTGAGCCACCTGTCACCCTGAATTTCTTAAAAATGAGGAACCTGTCGAGACAATGAGATTTAACTGAAGTAAAGCAGCAGGAACTGAAAAGACGAATTTTCAAGGTGTCGCTGCTTTTATTTCTTAGCCGACTTCCTTTTGTACTTGAGGACAATGAGACCCTTGACTAAGAGCATTAGAGGTGTGATGCAAGGTGCTATTATAAGTATTCTTTATATTCCACAGTTCTATCTCTCTCTCCGAACAATGAACTACCTATTCTGTCAGAAGAACCACCTTAAAAAGTGACCATAGAGCTCCAAATTGTATAATTAAACTCGAAACCACGAGCGTTTTTTAACCACTAAATAGTGTTTTTCGAGAGCTTTTGAAAAATTATGAAATGAAAATCGTGGACAACTATCTTAGAAAATTAAAAAATCTTTACGTACTAGTCTTAGAAAATAAACAAATAGTCTTTAAATGCGGATGGTCTTTAAATGCGGATGGTCTTAGAAAAGAAGCTTTCGCAATAAAGACCTTGCAACTGCAATTTGAAAAATAAGTAAATAAATTGAGGAAAAAATGGGTGACTGATAGATCTTGCAGCTGGCGGATGCTGCAGGGTTTAGCAGAAGGTCACAAGGAGATGCAGAAGATGGCAATCGATGCAAGTCACGCCATGATCGTAAAATGTTGCACTGCCTTTAACCGAGGTTTACCATCTCTTACCATAACGCCTTCAAACTCTTGTTACATTCTACTGAAGCAGATGTAATAAGTACTTTGTAAATTAGGATCAAAACAGGAACAATCGTAAAGATGGGTCGTAAAAGTTATCTCTTGCTCATCCGATTACTGACAGTTACACTGCAACAATCCTTCCTGCAAAAATCAACCTCTGCAAATCATTTTCAATTTTGATTTTCGATTTAACTTTTATCTAATATCAGGAAAACTGTATCTTCATAAATTTTGGATGAAATAAAGTAATTCATGTATTGAATGGTATTCTAATTAATAGGAGCAATTATAAATACAATTTTAACCATTGCAACAATTGATAGTTATTCTGTTGAAACATTTTGCTGTCACAGAGAACGTTTTTTCGCTCGTTTCAATTAATTGAAAAAGAAATGTTTATTCAACAGAAGGTGGTAAAAATACCTAAGTTTTTTTCGTATTGGTATATACTAATACGAACTTTGGTATACTAACTACTGTCAGTATGTTGGATTATAAGCGTCATTGGGAAATAAATAAATCCTAAATTGCAGACTTGACAATTATTCAGAATTGAATATATTTATTTCTGAATATGTAATGTAATATACATGTAACGGAGGAAACGATAGAGATCTGGTGAGACAAATTAAAAATCTTTCTCTCAGGGTTGGATTAATTGCTAGAGTTGAGCGGCAAACAGTATAATGATCATTGAAGTAATAGTATTGAGATGATTACGTTAAATCGCTGTAATTTAAAAAGACCGCGTCGGCCTCGTTCATATAATTTCCTCGCCTTACAACAAGAATTAATGTTTTCGGCAAGATGAAAGGATTGCCAGGAGCGATGTCAAAGGACCAGCGATGAATACGATATCTGTAATTAAGCTTGTCTCTAATGATGCATTGGTTCTCCTGTATTCTAGCACTCAACTAGGAAGACGAATTAACCCCAATGACTCGATCTTCTCCTCGACGATAGACCCCCTATCGCAGTCGAGCAATTAATCCCTAATTATTTCGAGCATGAATCTTCCCCTTTTAAAACTGAAACTTATATCTGGGTTACCCTGACAGCATATCTTTTATTGTATACATCACAAATGACAATTGAAAATTAATTCAATTTTCAAAACAATTCAATTGCTCAATTTTTTGTTACAAATGCCAAAAAAGAAAGAAAAAGAAAAAGGAAAGAAAAAGGTGAATTTTTCTTACAAAAGATTTGGATCGCAAAGCCAAATTACGAGAGTAAAAGAAAATTTTGATTGTAAATGCAAATTTTAGATGTACGTAAAATTAAACTTTGCAAATAAAAGTACAAATGATAGTTATAAATTGAATTGTTAGAAGAATTGTTAGAAATTATATAAACAATTCTTATTGAAGTTTCTAAAAATCTAAATTGAAAGAAAATCTAAATTGAAGAATTGTTAGAAATTATATAAACAATTCTGATTGAAGTTTCTAAAAATCGAACCAAATGAATGAACACTTCATATACAAAATTGACAAAGCAGCTTAATCCAAATTTTTGTGAAACGATTTTCCTAACGTGTTTAATACGATCCTATGGAGGATATAAAGCATGTCGGATTGACTATTCGTGAAGGTTATTTTTTGAAAATATTTGTTGTCTTGTTTAGCGTGACTCGGTGATGATAAGATATTGAATATACAAAGCAAAACAAGATGGTTTATTCACAAAGTGATCGTAAGTCGCACGGATAGTATCGGTTATCGTCTTGGATCGTCTCGTTGGAACATAGATGTCAACATTCGTGGGAGTGTTTCGAGCACGAATTTGCAGCAAGTTGGGTTTATTGTACACTTGAAGTCTTCCAGCTGCTTGTAATCCCTGCAGAAAAAGCTCTTTCTCTCTCTCCTTTAAATGGATCTTATCGCAGGACCATCTTTGAGATCAGGCATGAGATATTTTTAACAGGACCAGGGTCCTAGTAAGGCCCTCATAGATTTCAGCAGATAAGGTCTGCGGTGTTCGCGAGACCCACCAGGGGGCCCACGAGAAACCATTGTGTCTGTACACAAGCGGATTTCTTCATCCCTCTGATTCCCTTCTGCCCTTTTGATTCCCTTCTGTCCCCCTGATTCTCTTCTGTCCCATTGATTCTCGTTCCTTTGATTCCCCTGCGCACACATCTACGCATCTTTACTTTTTCCCGCTTCTCTTATTTTCTTTCTTGACCACCCCCCGAGTCCCTTCACTCGCTTGAGAGAATAATCTTCTTCTTAATTTAGGCAAATAAGCACGTGTAGTCGCGTGTACAAGTTCTTGTATACACGATGTGAAGCTACTTGACATGGGTGTCAGATCCTATGACCATAGGGTGTCTGCAGTCTGCTACTTTTTATTTAACGTGTCTTTTTATCATACTAGCATATCTCTTGTGTTTAAAATATACACCAGAGGTTCCGAAATTCGTAAATTGCAGGCAAGGCAATGTACAAGGTGAGGGAATTGCAATTTTTGCGATTAGGGAGTAATTAAAAATGTAAAAAAATTAGAATGGAAAGAAAAAGTTACTACTAAAAGAAAGACGAAATATTGATAAACGAGATAGTAGAAGATTTGCTAGTGTTTCAGACAGTAAAATAAAAGTTGCTGGTTTGATAGACAATAACGTAGACATCAATACTGTTCTAGACAAAAAGAAGTTGATACTATTATAGACAATAAGAAGTTTATACTGTTATAGACAATAAGACAAATGCGACAACTGTTCTAGACAATAAGGTGGAAGTTACTACCTTTTTACATCATAAGATGAACGTAAATACTGTTCTAGATAATGAAGTAAACATCACTATTCTGCCGTACAAAATAAAAACTTAGGTAAGAAACAATACCAGCATCGTTGTTTACCTAAGTTTTTATTTCGTACGGCAGTATTGTTCTAGACAATTAGGTAAACGTCACTACTGTTCTGGACAATAATGTAAACTTTGATACTATTGTAGGCAATAAAGGGTACCACTCCAGACCATAAAATCTCTATCACTACTGATTAAGACAATAAAAGGTGAACATTGCTACAGTTTTAGACAATAAAATAAACGCTGGTAGTATTCTAGACAATAGAATGAACATCACTACTGTTTTAGACAAAAAGATGAATGTTACAATTGTTCTAGAGAGTATGGTAAACGTTACTACTGTTCAAGATAATAAGGTGAACGTCACTACTATTCTAGGCATTACAGTAAACGTCACTAATATTCTAGACAATAAAGTAAACATCGCTAATGTTCTAGACAATAAAGTAAACAGCACTAATGTTTTAGACAATAAAGTAAACATCACTATTGTTCTAGACAAAAAAGTAAACATCACTATTGTTCTAGACATTACAGTAAACGTCACTAATATTCTAGACAATAAAGTGAACATCACTAATGTTAAAGACTATAAAGTAAACAGCACTAATGTTCTAGACAATAAACTAAACATCACTATTGTTCTAGACAAAAAAGTAAACATCACTAATGTTCTAGACATTACAGTAAACTTCACTAATATTCTAGACAATAAAGTAAACATCACTATTGTTCTAGACAATTAGGTAAACGTCACTACTGTTCTGGACAATAATGTAAACGTTGATACTATTGTAGGCAAAAAAGTGTATCGCTCTAGACCATAAAATCTCTATCACTGCTGCTTCAGACAATAAAAGGTGAACATTGCTACTGTTTTAGACAATTATATAAACGCTGGTAGTATTCTAGACAATAGAACGAACATCACTACTGTTTTAGACAAAAAAATGAATGTTACAATTGTTCTAGATAGTATGGTAAAGTACTGTTACTATTGTTCAAGATAATAAGGTGAACGTCACTACTATTCTAGGCATTACAGTAAACGTCACTAATATTCTAGACAATAAAGTAAACATCACTAATGTTCTAGACATTACAGTAAACTTCACTAATATTCTAGACAATAAAGTAAACATCACTAATGTTCTACACAATAAAGTAAACATCACTAATGTACTAGACAATAATGTAAACGTTGATACTATTGTAGGCAAAAAAGTGTACAGTTCTATAGACAATAAGATCAATGTCACTACTGTTCACGACAGTAAAAGGTGAACGATGCGACTGTTCTGGACAATAAATTAAACGCTGGTAGTATTCTAGACATCAAAATGAACATCACTACTGTTCTAGACAAAAAGATGAACGTTGATGCTATTGCAGACAGTAAAGAATAGTGTTGTAGACAGAAGATTGACGTTGCTACTGTCCAGGAAAAAAATGAACTTCACTACTGTTATAGACAATATGGTGAACATCACTACTGTTCTGAGAAATAAGTTGAACATCTCTGAAATAAAGTTTTATTCTAGAAAATAAAGTAAACTCCACTACTGTTCTAGACAATTGGGTAAACTTCACTACTGTTCCGTACAATAATTTGATATCATTGTAGACAATAATGTACGTACTGTTCTAGACATTAAGACCAACATCACTACTGTTTCAGCCAAAATGGTGAGCATTGCTACTGTTCTAGACAATAATTAAGCTCTGCCAGTATTCTAGACAATAAGATGAACGTCGCTACTGTTCTAGTCAAATGGATGAATGTCACTACTGTTCTAGACAGTATGGTGAATGTCACTAGTGTTCTAGACAGTATGGTGAATGTCACTAGTGTTCTAGACAGTATGGTGAATGTCACAAGTGTTCCAGACAGTATGATGAATATCACTACTGTTCCAGACATTATGGTGAACGTTACTACAATTCTAGACAAGTGGATGAATGTTACTACTCTTCTAGACAGTATGGTAAACGTTACTATACAGTTATAGACAAATGGATGAATGTTACTAATGTTCCAGATAGAATGGTGACCGTTACTACTGTTCTAGACAATAAGGTCAACGTCGTTTCAGTTCTAGACAATAATTTCAACATCTTTAGTGTTCTGTTAACGTCTCTACTGTTTTAAACAAATAGCATTACTGTCTACTAACATTGCAGTGCATAAAGGGGATTCTACTACTCTAAAAAAAGAGTCTAAAAAGTAATAAAAAAAGAAAAAAAAAATTAAGTCTAAAAAGAAATAAACTGGACATTATTGCCCCAGAAAATGAATGAGCAATCACGATCTCAGACTACAGTATAAAATATGACCTCTAAGTAATAAAATACACATCAATATCCTAGACACAGCACTATAATCCACTTTCACACAAACTAGTAAAGAACCCTAAAAATAAGATGAAGAAGTAAATAAAAGTAAGTCAATAAACAAAATTGGAAAGGAGTAAAAGTCGTGTTCCGTTTAAAACGATCGCGACTGGACGAAGTAAAATTTCGAAAGATTCGTATACACGAAAGTTTATCACCTTCCTAAATAAGTATTATTTTATCTCCACCACATCCTGAAAGTGTTAAAAATGCGTTACTCTTGCCAACTTGAAAACGTCTATGTTACGCCTCTGCTTCTTGAAGCCACACAAGTTTACAGCACGGGCATAAATTTTTTTACGGCGCCAAAATCGTTCTCCAACGTCCATCGAGTTGATCTCATATTTGGAGGTGGGCGTGCGACGCCACTTCCGGCCACAAGGTTTTACGGCCAATAAAAGGACCCCGAAGTGTGCAAGATTTAGATTTCCCGGATGGTGATTTTATTTAACTCGTAAAGCACTTTGAGTAACGCCATTTACGAGACCTGGGTACGTGATGGATAGATTTTTATGAGCCCGTGTCGAACGTGCCGCAAACCTAGGCTTTTAATTAGTCATCTAAAAGAGCGGGAAAGTCAACCATTTCACTGAGGCCGTTCCGAATTCCGACTTCTCGTTAAGAGGCATTTTGAGGAGGACTTGTGTGTTCCTGTTTCTGGAAGTTTTCTTTACGACGGATAGCATTTTACGACTGTGTCATACACGGTGACCGCACTTCTCGTTCCTGCTATTAATTAGGAGATTCCACCAGAGGAACGATAATCGTGCGATACGCGCTTCAGAGGAAAGGTTTTGTTAAAGTGGTCAATTGATTGCCGCAAAGCGCCTCGAACACGTGCAAGATTTTAACAGCCTCTTTCAACTCATTATTTACCCTTAATTATCGACATTAATTATTCTTTTTAATCACTATCTACAAGGAAAAAGCATTATAATCACGAGAAAACATAACGATCTTTTCTCGTAATGTTTTTCCCACTGGGTTCAAATCGAAAGCTTTCAAACTACATGTACATAAATCTTTAACACTTTCATTTCATTTTGAAGATTTGAGATTAAAAATACGATTTAAAAATGTAGATCTTGTTTAGCATTAGTGTTAAGTTATTTCGAAGTTTCCTCTACCTTTAGGAGAAATGAATTCCACTGCCTTAACTGCGATGTAAATATTTTTTTTTCCAGAAGAATAATGGCTATGTTATTGTACTCCTTTAAAAAAGGGGTTTAAAAGATATGCAAAAGAGGAGTAAAAAAGAAATCCCCGTTAATTATGGTATATCAAATTTTAAGAAGTTTTTCTTAATCAAATTGAAATAGTAGCAACGTTTATATTTTCATCTAGAGCAGTAATATTCACCTTATTCTCTAAAACAATAGTGACGTTCGCCATATTGTCCAGAAACAAGTAATGTTCATCTTATTGTCTGGCAGAGTAGCAACACTTTTTTTATAGTCTATAGAACACTAGTGATGTTTACTCTATTGTCTAGAACATTAGTGAACGTGATATCTATTGTCTAGAACATTAATATCACTAATGTTCTTCACCTTCACCTCATTGCAAGGAATAGGAGCAACGTTTACTATATAGAACACAAGTGATGTTTATTTTATAGTCTAGAACACTAGTGATAAAAATCCTATTGTCTGGAACATAAGCAACGTTCATCTTATTGTCTAAAGCAGCAGTGACGTTCACCTTATTGTCTAAAACACTAGTGACGTTCATCATATTACCTAGAACAGTAGTGACGCTTAAATTATTGTCTAGAGTAGTAGCAAAGTATATCTTATTGTCTAAGGAACAGTAGTGATCTTCACCCTATTGTCTGGATCACTAGCAACGCGTACCTTAATGTCCATAAAACACTAGTGATATACATCTTACTGTCTGAAACACTAGTGATGTTCACACTTTCGTCTGGAACAGTAGCAACGTTTATATTATTGTCTGTGTATCACTAGTGATATTTGCTCCATTGTCAGAAACAGTAGCAACGTTTACCTTATTGTCTACATAGAACAATAGTGATGTTTCTTTTATTGTCTAGAACACTAGTGATTGTCTAGAACTCCTAGCCTATTGTCTGGAATATTAGCAACGTTTATCTTATTGTCTAAAGCAGTAGTGACGTTCATCTTATTGTCTAAAGCAGTAGTGACGTTCATCTTATTGTCTAAAACAGTAGTGACGTTCACTGTGTTGTCTAGAACACTAGTGATGAACTTCTTATTGTCAGGAACAGTAGTAAATTTCATCTTATTGTCTAAAACACTAGTGACGTTCATCTTATTGCCTAAAGCAGTAGTGACGTTCATCTTATTGCCTGGAACAGTAGTGACGTTTAAATTATTGTCTAGAGTAGTAGCAAAATATACCTTATTGTCTAAGGAACAGTAGGGATTTTCACCCTATTGTCTGGATCAGTAGCAACGTGTACCTTGTTGTCTATAAAACATTAGTGATGTTTCTTCTATTGTCTAGAACACTAGTGATGTTTCTTCTATTGTCTAGAACACTAGTGATATACACCTTATTGTCTGAAACACTAGTGATGTCACACTTTTTTCTGGAACAGTAACAACGTTTATATTATTGTCTGTAGATCACTACTGATGTTTACTTTATTGTCAGGAACAGTAGTGATGTTCACCCTATTGCCTGGAACAGTAGCAAAGTTTATATTATTGTCTGGTAGAGTAGAAACGTTTGTTTTATTGTCTATAGAACACTAGTGATGAACATCTCTTTGTCTGAAACATTAGCAACGTTTATCTTATTTTCTAAAGCAGTGGTGACGTTCATCTTATTGTCTTCAACAGCAGTGACGTTTTCTGTATTGTTTAAAACATTACTGATATTCATCTTATTGTCTGGAGCACTAGTGATGTTCACACTATTATTTTTAACAGTAGAAGAATTTACCTTATTGTTTATAGAACACTGGTAATGTTTCCTCTATTGTCTAGAACAGTAGTGACAATAGTGATGAACATCTTATTGTCTAGAACACTAGTGATGAACATCTTATTGTCTAGAACACTAGTGATGAACATCTTATTGTCATAAACACTAGTGATGAACATCTTATTGTCTAGAACACTAGTGATGAACATCTTATTGTCTAGAACACTAGTGATGAACATCTTATTGTCTAGAACACTAGTGATGAATATCTTATTGTCTAGAACACTAGTAATGTTAACCATATTGTCTGAAACAGTAGCAAAGTTCTTCTTAATTTCCAGATCAATAGCAACTTTCACAAATATTCACATTTTTCCAAGAGAATAATTCTCACGATAAAACTCTAATATCCCTGAAATAAAAGATCAAAGACAATTAGATGCTGCGGATCAGAAAGAATAAATCGCGTGACAAGCAGACGTTAAAGATGAGCCGAGCTTAATTCAGCGAGGCGGGTATAATGCTTTTTTTCATTCCAAATGGTCTGCTAGCTGAGCGAAGCAGCGTAATTTCTGAACAGATTGAGCCGTCAGCGATAGCGCAATATTTTACCGAGATGGCGACCGATAGCTACCCATCGGCGATGGAATACTAAACAGCTTAAGGCTGTATGTATAGTCGAGCGAAGAAGAGCATTGCTTTGGTCTTGTATCGACGATCTTGGGACCAATTTTCGATCCCTTGACTCTCTTCCGTACTCGGGTAACTCACCTCAGATTTTCGATCTAAATGTGAAAAAAAAACCCTCGGACATGGAAAGCTGTTGACAATCTTTTTGAAGAATACAAATAGTTCATTAAACGTGTCTTTTTGGAAGAGAAGCAATAAAATTCTGACATTTTACTGCTTCGTTTCTACTTCTCTTTTATTTTTCTCTTTTCCTTGACACTTTACTTCCTTGTATGATTTTTAGATCGAATCAAACTTATTTACTGTTCGGTATTTCAGAAGAATAGCAATTTCAATTCTAATTTTGAGACCCTTTTATAGAATTTTGAAAACGAGGGGTTCAATTTTTAAAAAACGGTAAGAAAATCTGTTGTAGTTTTCAGAATTTTAACGCATAAGGACAACTTTCGAATTTTAATTCTTGAAAAATTTTTATCGCATAAAATCTTTTTATAAATTCTCCACAGGGAATTAGAAGTATTATACAACAAACGAATGAATGTTTTTATCGCTTTTTAAAATTTGTTGTTAAATAAATATTGCGAAATAATTTATTACATTACAGTTGTAAAATAACAGGTATTACAGGTATTAAAAATAACTATTTTTAATATTTAATATTTTATTTTATTTTTTAATTCTCCGAGTTCTAACACTTTCGAAAAATTTGTTTTTTTGTCTCTTGTCGCACACGTTTACTTTTCATAGTTCTCTGCGTGTTTTTACACCACTATTATTTTCAAGTGATCAGAGTAACAAGGGTAAAAACACTTTGTTGGTAAAAGGAACACCTATGGTGTATGTCCGGGTGCAGGGAAGGCGGTAAACATAAAGATTCTAGCTTATCTAAAAGCTGAGATCTATCCCAAGATACCTATGGAAGAATTCAGATCATGGATACTAAAACCCCATGGGTTATATGCGTGTGCCAGCGTTGAAAGTTGTCCATTGTGGTGCACATTGTCGATGATGGGGAGAGTAAAATATTTGTAACCTGTTTTGACATTCCCTTTTTGGTCATTCTCTCTTTTTGCCTCAATATTTGTCTCGATTTCTCAAGATTTGTAATCTGAGCCTGTCAAATATATTTCGATTTCGATGACAGCTTCAAAAAAATGTAAATTAGGGATTCGAGCACCTTTCGATTCTTCATAATAAAAATTCCCATTTACTAGAAACGGTTTGACAAAGTTTTAAGAAATTCTTTCTTTTCGGAAGAGCGAGATTTTTCAATAATTGTTAGAAATTCTTTCTACTCGGTGGGAAAAATGATAAAATTCGGGTGCTTTTGATTATGAAATCAAAGAAAGAGAAAATGAGAAAAGGAAAATAAATAAAATAAATAAATAAAATAAGTAAATAAAATAAATAAAATAAGTAAATAAAATAAGTAAATAAAATAAGTAAATAAAATAAGTAAATAAAATAAGTAAATAAAATAAGTAAATAAAATAAGTAAAGAAAATAAGTAAAGAAAATAAATAAAGAAAATGATAAATAATAGAATGAAAAGGAAAAATAAAAATGAAGACACGAATAACTCAAAATACGTTGAGTGATTTCAAGTCATTTCAAACAGCTATTAATTCAGATCCTGTATTAATAAAATAAAAACAAATATATTCTATTTCGGGTTCAAATTTGATTTGCTTTGATTTGTAATTTAATTGATAATGTAAAACATTAGTGAATTTTGTGACTCAAAATTATTTTTAACCAAAAAATAATTTTCATCGAAAGAATTGTTCCTAATGAAAGAATCCTTGTTCCTGATGAAAATTCTCTCGGGCGAGAAAATAATAGGATATTTGGATCGTGTAATCGATAATGGAAGTATCTTCGAACTGATTTCCTGATTCATTGGAGTGTGTCGATGTAATTTGATGTTGTTGACGATAAAGGAACAATACCGTTGCAGCTTCCCAGAGATCAGATATCTTTGAGTAATGAGAGAATCGTCTCGAGTCTAATTGCAATCTCGAATCCAGAAGTTGGCTACCAAAATGTAATTCTAGGTGAACCGGGAAATTGTTACCTCACATTAAATTTCTCCCTCAATCAATTATTTCTAATAAGTGAAAGGATCTCGGAAATAATAGTAAACACGATAATATTACGTCAAGCAAGATTAGTCTCTCAATAAAATCATCTCCGGATTTCTCAATCTAAATTGGAGAAATCTGATTCAGTTTTGATTGAAAAATTTGCTTTGTAGAAACATTTCTTTATTTACCCTTTCTCTGTACTTTATGCGGAACCGAAATGTGAAACGATCTTGTAAAGTTAAGGAAAGTAAATGGCTTCAATAAAAATAAAAGCCGCACAATCGATCGTATAAATAAAATATTATCGTCATGGTAGCAAGGATATTTATTAGCAATAATATTTATTAGCAATATTATTTATTAGCAATATTTATTAGCATGGATATTTATTATCAAGAATATTTTTTAGCAAGAATATTTATTAGCAAAGATTATTTATTAACAAGGATTATTTATTTCAACAGAAAACTGAATTTTGGATAAACTGTTTTCAGAGTCAACAATTTTTTTTCGAAATCGTCAGTTATTTGCAAAATCATTATTATTTAAAATATAGTGTTTTTGAAAAGAACGAAAAACGTTTTGAATAACAATGAATGTGCGCTAATGGCTCAATAATAATTATTATTTATAGATTTTCTAAATTATTGTAATGTTCATTTTGTAAATGTAAATAAAAAAAATGCTTTTAAATTAATTTGTAAAAATAAAAATAAAATAAAAATAAAAAATTATAGAATTGATCAATAGGAAAATGATTGTTCCTAAATTTGCAATTACGGATTAATTATCAGCAACTGACGTGAATAATTTTAGGAAGGGTATGATTGTTAAATGGAATAAAAAAGTGTTATTTACGGGCATCAATTTCTCAGCTTGCAGCACCTTGCGTTTTTTCCTCTACCTTCATAAATTCTGAAGCAAACGAGAGCTGAAATTTTAAATTCGAAGAGCTTCATTGACTGGTCGATATTGATCGAACTTTACGCCGTGGCAATTTTAACACTTTAGCCGTGAATATATGACATTAAGCTTGAGGATTATGGTAGCGAATAAGGGGCTGCAGGAGATCTCGCGCCCTTTTGTTGTAATTTATGCTAATCATCACCCGGACCCTTCATCGAGATGGCGACCCGCGAATTCTGAATTACTGGCCCTCGTGATGATTGTTAGATCTGATTTCACTTCAGCCATAAATAATGATAGCGTCTGTTGAGAGAGGCAGAAATAAAGGCCTCGAAACGCGGTAATTTTTTATCTGGTCCTTCTTTATTATCAACATCAAACGCATCATTTTAAAATCTATAAATAAGCGTGATTCCAGTAATGTTACTTATTAATAACACTTTACTCGTACACTGTATTTTATTAAAAATAAATTTATTTTTATTTATTATCTTCTTGCAATCCAAAGTTTATTTCATACTTTAAGCAATACGCACTCGGTAACATGTTATTTATTCCAGATTTTGAATAAAAATTAAACAGACTACACGAAAGTGAAACAAATATGTAATCGAATTAAAATAAAAGAAATAAAATAAAGAGAAAACAAGAACTACGTGAAAATGAATAAATAATGCCTAATAAATAAACAATACATAATAAATAAACAATACATAATAAATAAATAATACATAATAAATAAATAATACATAAATAAAATATAAATAAAACAAAAAATTGATAGAAATGGAATATCTTTTTCAGAAGGGATTTAGTTTTTGAATTGAGAATCTTATTGTCTGGTTTTCATAGAATGGGTTGAAAGTAAATTTTATATAGACTATCACGTAAGGGACGATAGGGCTGATGATCATTTGACTTTGATATAGAAAGTCAGCCTCATCGAGAGCAGGGTCCCTTAATGGTCGAAGGCCATGGACCGCAAAAAATAATGTATGAAATTCATAATGGTGAGCGGCTTCTTTCAAGCAGACCTCGGATTGCCTTTTAGAGAATCGGTCACCGTTGAATATGAAATGAAATCTATTAGAAGCACCTTCTCAGATCAAGGGGACCACTACCACAGTAGTGATTAAGTTTGCAAATTTAAAAAATGCAAATATACCCCCGCAATCCGCTCTTTTTTGCTCCTATAAATTCTCCCTCTAATTCTATCCTTAAAATTTCTGCTTTATTTTTAGCCCTTTCAATTCGGCAGTGAGCCTCGTTAATTCTTTCATTTTTCCTCGTCATTCTTTAAACTATTTTTTTCTTTTATTTCCTCATTTTTTTATTATTCTGTTTTTAAAATTCTTATTTATTTTATTTCATATTCAATTTTTTATTTATTTTAATTGATTTAATTTAATTTATTTATTTGGTATACGGGCTACAAAAAATTGCCCTTTTTTCATTTTAATTCATATTCAATTTTTTATTTGTTTTATTTCATATTCAATTTTTTATTTGTTCTATTTCAAATTCAATTTTTTCTTCGTTTTATTTCATATTCAATTTTTTATTTGTTCTATTTCAAATTCAATTCTTTATTTGTTCTATTTCATATTCAATTCTTTATTTGTTCTATTTCATATTCAATTTTTTATTTGTTCTACTTCATATTCAATTTTTTGTTTTATTTTTCGTTTATTCTTTTAGTTTCTATTTTTCTTGTTCGCTTCTTTCTTTCTCTATTTTTTATGTATCCTTTTCGTTGCCCTTTGTCTCTTTCTTTTTTTTCTTTATTCCGTACTCAGCTCCAACACTTTTTATAAATTAAGAAACCACAAGGGACTGTGAACATCCCGAATAGAAAATTCGCAAGGGATTACGTGAATAGTGGCACAAAACGAGAGAACCCTTTCAGGGGTCATCAATCAATAATGTTCTGTGAATCCTTTTTTTTATAGTAGCAGCTTCTGCGTTATCGCATCTTCCCAGGGTGACTTGCGCTAATAAACTGGGAGCACTGCATGTGAAAAGAAATGGCACGAACATTTTAATAGCGACGCCTCGCTCGTTTATAGATACAATAAACATCAACAGACTTGGTTTCGCCTACCATTACACCTTTTTTTTCGACGAGTCATTTCCATTGGAATGGTAATGCTTGCCGTTAATTTTGCATCTTTGTGACATCGTCATCCGTGCATTGAGAGATTTTCTTACTCGGTCCACCCTTTTTCACCGAGATATTAAAATGCGCGTTTCCTATCAGACTTTATGCTTTTGATGCAGTGATATTCAGATTTTATTCAACTCGTGCCATCCGTCACCAAATTGTAGAAAAAGGGTCGCCTTTGTGTTATATTAAAATTCATCAAGGCACACTGAAAGCTACAAGCAAAATTAAAATGCATGAGGCTGTGAAAAAATATTCTCGTCATGCTGATTTGTAGTTTATGCAATTTTTCTATTTTGATTTCAATTTATGAATTATACTGGCAATAATAAACTTGCTCTATAGATTCATTCTATTATTTATAAAAGCAGAGATTTTTTTTAGTTACCAAAACACGAGGGAAATTTGAAATTTGGAAAGAGTTGAAAAATAAAATAGCAAAAGGCGCAGGAAAATAGGTGCAGAAAATAAAAAATGAAAGAAAACAATCAATAGGACAAAAAATGTAAAATAGAAAATAAAAATAATAAACAGAAACAGATAATTGTTAAGTTTTTTAAAGGTGAGACTGCAAGTAAGAAAATGAAGAAAAGGATGTTGTCTGGCAAATAAAAAATGGTACGTGTGTTATAGAAAATAAAAGGTCATATGATGCCTACAAAATTAATTAATATGCCGAGGACCTTGTAAATTGTATGCTATTCTTTTTTCCAAGATGGAATGGTCGTTTAAGAATAAGCAGTCCATTCTTCTTATACATCGAAATCTAATCTTTATCTAACAATACCGTGTACCTCGCGAGACTATAAGAACATCCGAGCTTCATTAGTGAGATAGAAAAATAATAACAGACACAGGACTTCACGCTGAGAATGTAATGACAGAATCCTAATGAGAACCTCTTAGTCTGAAATTTCAACCCACACGTTCAATGTACAGAAAAATCGTACTCCCCCAGGCTCACATGATTCAGCCGAATTTTACAAAAATAATAAATGAATTACCTTCAACTCGGATAACGATAACGCGGATCAAACGATTCTTTCTTTTCCATTTAAGATTTCAATAAATTATTTCACTTTGTTTATTCATTTTATTTTACGTCACGTTTGATTAAAAACCAAAACTAAGCGGAACAAAAAGAAAGAAACGTAAAAAGCATAACAGAAACGAAACAAAACAAAAAAAGAAACAAAAAAAACGAAGCAAAAGAACAAAATAAAAAACGAAACAAAAAAAAACGAAGCAAAAGAACAAAACAAAAAACGAAAAAAACATAAAACGAATCAAAAAGACAAAAAAAGAGTTTAAAATGATTGAAACTTTTGATTATATTTTACTTTATTTAAAAAGCAGATCTGACGATATTTTGATTGTTATTGATGAACTAACGATATTTTGTTTGTGAAGATAAACTAATCCTATTACTAACCATTTTGCATGTCAAGACTGATGTAAACAGAATTTAGAATGAGAAAAGATTCCTGAGCATTAATTGACAATGGAATGGCATATTTTAGTTGAAATGAGTGATAAGTCAGGTGAGGTGCAATGAATCGTTAAATCTATCTAATGTTGTGACTCAACGGTGTGATTACCTATTTACATACGAAAGCGAAGTGATCCCTAAAAGGCAACCTCTGAAGCTATCATGGCACATTGTCATTCAAATTATCAAAGATTTTTTAAAGCCGATCAAGACGATTGAATTATTGGTGGTAATCCCTCTCCCCAATTTCGATTCTATTCAATGCTAAACTAATTTGTAATTACCAGGAAAAGGAAAATTTTACAAATTTTGGACTTATAGTAATAGATATCTTTTTAGTTAGTAAGAAATACTAAATTAAATCTAAATTAAATATATTCAATGGAATTTATTTAATGGAATCTATATTGAATTTAATTTACTAAATCAAATTTATTAAATACAATTTATATAATAGAATCTATATTGAATTTAATTTACTAAATCAAATTTATTAAACAAAATTTACTATATACAATTTATTAAATAAAATTTACTAAATACAATTTATTAAATAAAATTTACTAAATACAATTTATTAAATACAATTTACTAAATACAATTTATAAATAAAATTTACTAAATACAATTTATTAAATGAAATCTATTGAATGAAATCTATTGAATGAAATCGATTCAATATAAAATCTATTAAAATTAATATTCTTTCATTGCAAATAAATGTTGGTATCCTATTTTTTTCTCAAACTCTTATTCGTCCCAAACTTCATCTCCAGACAAGAAGGAAAAAACCATTAAAACTCTTTCGAATTAATTCACTTTTTGGTTACAGCTTGAACGTAAACATTTTGTTCTTCAGTTTAATTCAAAGTATTCAAATGTAGATGAAAATAAACCCAGGCTGAAGTTCTTTAGATAATTTTTAGAGCAGTTATTGAGAAAATAGTGAAAATTGCAAAGTTCTTTTAAATACTAAATAAATCTTAAAATAAAGAAGTATTTTTTACGTTTATCGCCTCATTCAAAAGCCAATTTTCTATAGAAAAAAGTGTATCACTATTACTGCTCTAAATAAATAAATTAACATTTTTTTCAATAAATTTTAAAATCGGATGAACACCATGAAAAGTGCAAAAAATCGATTAAAAGATCTCAGAAAAATATTTTTACAAAATTCGATTAGTTTTACAACATTTTTACAAAAGTTTACAAAACTCTTTCTTTTTGCAAGAATTATTCAAAGGTCGATTAAATTCTTCAATAACTTAAATTATAATTTAAGTTTCAATAAAGTTTCAAAAAATAAATTAAATTTCAATAACTTAAATTATAATTTAAGTTATTGAATAATCATTCATGGAATGAATCTTGGAACTTTATAAAGTTCCAAAATCACGAAATTGTAATTCAATTAAAATTGCATTTTAACATTATAAGAATAATCTCTCGGAGTGTTACATATTTCATGGTTAGCTGGGATACAAGTATTAAGGAAGAAATAATCAAACTATAAAACACAGGACTATAAAACGCAGAGTCTTAAATGTGCAATTCTGCATAACAGCGAATAGGGGTGTATTATTCTCTAAGCCACCATAAAACCGCGATGGGGATGAAAACTTTACGGGGTCAGAATCCAATCTGAATACTTAACCCGACGAGTAAAACGACCCCATAGGGGTATGTAAATTGAATGTCTTTTTACCACACCAGGTATACGAGACGAGATGCAATTCTGGATGAAAATCCAGTGAAGGTGACAAAGGGTGTTTCTCCTTTTTATCCACGATTCGTTAGCCCACCTGCGTCCTTTTTTTCTGTTACTTTTTCTAAACGCAAAACTCTACCCGATTTGTTTAATTATCGAGTTAATACATCGTAAAGTGTTTTTCACCCTTTTTCTTTTTTTTATTAACACCCACTGTGCGCACATTGAAAAAACTTTCCAAGGACTTCATAAAAAACCCCTTGTCCTTAATAGTCGCTTGTCGACGAAAAGAGGCGAGACGTTATAAATGACATTTTTCGTCTATCAATTTTTTTCACCTTCAATTTTTCCCCTCTAGACTTTTCTAGTTTTTTATTTCATTTTGTTTTATTTTGCTTCCTCGTGAAGCAGCAAGTATTTCTGTCCATTTTTTGCTTCAGTGTTTTTAATTTTGTTTTTTATTCTATTTTTTACTTCAGTGTTTCTAATTCTATTTTTAATTCTACTTTTTATTCTTTTTTTTATTTTTTTTGTACTCTTTTTTTATTTTTTTTTGTACTCTTTTTTTATTTTTTTTGTACTCTTTTTTTTATTCTTTTTTGTATTCTTTTTTGTATTCTTTTTTGTATTCTTTTTGTATTATTTTTTGTATTCCTTTTGCTTCCTCATAGGGAAGCCTTGTTTTATTCTATTTTTTATTCTATTTTTTTCACCAGTATTTTTGATTTTATGTCCTTTTGCATCGTTTTTGTTTTCGAAGACAGATTTGAAAAAATAACAATGTGTGGCTAATTGTGTTCTAGGCAAAAGGGATATTAAGTCAAATTAGAGAAAATTAAAAGATAGTAAAAAGGACGTAAAATTGTATGTTTTATATCTCTCCGTTTATGTAAATGACAAAATATTAAAAGGTAGGGACAAAAGGCCAATTTAGAGTTTTAGGTCCTTAAAAGAACTTTAACTATCAAAATTTTAAATCACCGGTTTAAGAATGTTTTTCAAATCGCGAATAGCGCCTGACTAATTTCAGGTTCCTGGGACAAAATGGTTTCATAAAAGGACCTTTTTATCAATGCCGACTAATGACGATCAGTTCTCATTTTCATAATGCTAGGTACAGCGCATTTCGTAGAAATTCAAAAAGTCGTCATTTAATGATCCCCTTGTGTATCACTTTATTCATGCTCTAGATGAAAATTGCATAATTTCGCCAAAATAGCCTGTCCACTTTCAATCATGTAATTTTTCTAATATCTTGTAAAACATTCAATTCAAATGGTCGCGCCGCCCTATATGAATATTTTATCAATTTTAGTAATCGAGGGACTACTTTTATGTTTAATTTGTCCTTTTTCGTCATTTGTCCTTTTTCGCAATGAGTCCTTTTTCACAATTTAAAGGTTCAATATATAGTTAAAATTGAACCTTTACATTGTGAAATTTAAAGGTTTTTTATTTTAACAAATTTTTGTTAAAATTCTCGTCAATGGTTTACATCTTATTTTATTATTACTGTTTTTTTCATTATTTCATTTTCTCTCCTTTTTACGTCACTATTGTCAACCAAAAATTCTTTTTTTGCATAAGTAAAAATATTTTCAAAAATGATTCAATTTTTCAAGTTCTAATAGGAGTTTAGGATTCAATATCCCGTAATAAGAGAAATTGGCCAAAGGGTGTTTTTTTTGTTGCTGAAAGGAAGGAAGAGAAGTTAAACTTGATACGAAAGATATTAATCTTACACGCGACCGAAGGTTCGCAGAAAAAATGACCTCCTGTAGGCGTCTTAGGAGCCTACGAAACAGAAGTGCTTTGTTCTTTGCCAACTCGAATACAATTCTACGAGTGGTCGTAATAAACTGGACAAAGGGACCCTCTAACCGATATATTTTTTGCTAATTACTCGCAAAGGTTGAAATTTTTTTTAATACACCAGAATCCAGATGTGTTTTGCTTGTGAAATCAAAATCCAGGCGGAAGAGGAGCTTTTAAAGTCCGTAATTGGCGGACTTGTCAAACTGACTTCTATCAAACCGTCCAGGATTTTCAATAGTTTTAAAAGTCACCATTTTGTAAATTAGTTCCAATTTAGACTTGATTTGTACGAACCATGTTAATAAATTTATGAATCTCGGTCAGTTGAAAGCAAAAAAAACTCGAGATTTTTTGTTTCGTATTCCAGGATTGGAAGACTTCTCAATATTCGATTAGGAAACCCGAGAGCGGAGGGATTGAAACAAATAGCGAAATATTGTAGCAATTTGAGTAAAATTTGAATTAATATTTTATGGAGTATAAATAAAAATTTTTGTTTTATAAATTGTTGTTGTTATTTTATTAATAGATTTTTTTAAAGAAAATGTTGACAATTTACAAATGTTTGCTGATTAAATTAATAAAGCAAAATTCGAATCAACGGTTAAAGGACGTAATACTTACTGAAGTTACTGATATGGTTAATGGAACTATAGTTATAATTGATGGAACTAGAATTTTTGTAAAAGAAACTATATAGAGTACTAGTTGAAGAACTTTTAGTTCTATTTAAAGAATTTAGAGTTCTAGATAAAGTTCTAGTTCAATAAACTTGAGTTCTAGTTAAAGAACTTTAAGTTTTAGTTAAAAAAATTAGAGAGTTGTATACAGCAACTAGAATTCTATAGTTAAAATAATTGAAGTTATAGTAATAAAAACTAGAGTTCTAATTGTAGAAAATAGAGTTCTCACTATAGAAACTAGAGTTCTAACTTTAGAAACTAGAATTCTAGTTTTAGAAACTAAAGTTCAAGAAATAAAAGCTAAAATTCTAGTTACAGAAGATGGAGTTCTAGTTGCAGAAACTAGAGTTCTAGTTATATTAACTAGAGAGTTATGATTAAAGGAACTATTAATCTAGTTAAAGGAACCAAAGTTATTGTTAAAAAAAACCAGAGTTCCGATTATAGAAACTGAAGTTATAATTGTAGAAACCAGAGTTCTATTTATAAAAACAAGAGTTTCAGTTATAGATACCAAAGTTCAATAGTTAAGGAAACTATAGAGTTCTACTTAAAGAAAAGTTATGATAAGAGGAACTAGAATTCTATGGTTAAAGGGAGTAAAGTTCTAATTACAGAAACTAACGTTCTAAGTATAAAAACTAGATTTCCAGTTATAGAAACTAGAGTCCTAGTTAGAGAAACTAGAGTTCCAGTTATACAAACTAGAGTTCCAGTTATACAAACTAGAGAGTTATGGTTAAAGGAACTTTAAATCTAGTTAAAGTAACTAAAGTTATTATTATAGAAACCAGAGTTTCAGTTATAGATACCAGAGTTCTATAGTTAAGGAAACTAGAGTTCTACTTAAAGAAACTAGAGTTAAAGTTACAAAAAATTAGAAAGTTATGGTAAAAGTAACTAGAATTCTATAGTTAAAGAAACTAAAGTTCTAATTACAGAAACTAACGTTCTAAGTATAAAAAATAGAGTTCCAGTTATAGAAACGTGAGTTCCAGTTATACAAACTAGAGAGTTATGGTTAAAGGAACTATAAATCTAGTTAAAGGAACTAAAGTTATTGTTATAGAAACCAGAGTTTCAGTTATAGATACCACACGGAAAAAAATGGTATGGTTGGAACTTCAATATTGATATTGTTAGCAAAAATATGGTTGGCACAACCATATTTTTGCTAACAATATCAATATTGAA
>WNHD01004992.1:0-19566 GCA_011057455.1 Ganaspis sp. Gsp50 | reverse complement strand
GAACACCTTGAAATTTGCAAAAACGTGAATTTTTCAAGTGTTCATTTTTCAAAACATATTTTGCTAAAATGCTAATTGGTCCAGAAAAGTGTAGTGTTTGTAACCTACGTTAAAATTTGTGTTTTTTTATTCCGAATCGAATACAAAAAGCAGATTGCAAAAAAAATTTCAGGAACACCTTGAAATTTGCAAAAACGTGCATTTTTCAAAAGTGTCCATTTTTCAATACATATTTTGTTTCAATTCTAATTGTTCCTGGAAAGTGTAGCGTTTGTAACTGACGTTAAAATTTGTGTTTTTATATGCCAAATCAAATACAAAAGGAAAAATTAAAAAAAGTTTTCAGGAACACTTTCAAATTTGAAAAAATGAATATTTCAAAATTTCAATTATTCAATCCCTATTTTGCTTCAAATCTAATTGTCCCTGGAAAGTGTAGTGTTTGTAACCTATATTAAAATTTGTGTGTTTTTATTCCGAATCGAATAAAAAAAGCAAAATGCAAACAAAATTTCAGGAACACCTTGAAATTTGAAAAAACGTGAATTTCTCAAAAGTTCTATTATTCAATCCCTATTTTGTATTAATTCCAATTGTTCCTGGAAAGTGTGGTGTTTGTATCCTACATTTAAATTTGTGTTTTTTTATTCCGAATCGAATACAAAAAGCAGAATGCAAAAAAAAATTTCAGGAACACCTTGAAATTTGCAAAAACGTGAATTTTTTAAAAGTGTCCATTTTTCAATACATATTTTGTTGAAATGTTAGTTGATCCAGGAAAGTGTAGTGTTTGTAACCTTCGTTTAAATTCATGTTTTTTTTATTTCGAATCGAATAAAAAAAGCAGAATACAAACAAAATTTCAAGAACACATTGAAATTGTCAAAAAAGTAAAGAATGCAAATTTTGTTAAAATTTAAATTCATGTAAAATTTTTTCAAATTCATATTGATCCGGAAAGTGTCAGAAATGTTATTATATTCAAATTGCGTATATTTTTTCTCGGGAATCGAATGCAAAAATCAGACTGCAAAAAAAATGTTTGTATTCTTTTTTATGTTTTTAAAAAATACTTTTATCTCGTTTTTGTATTTTCTCATTTTAAGAATTAAGTTTTGTTTAGCATTAATAGGAAAAAGCGAGTAGCGGAAAGGTTTTATGGATCTGATTAATCGAACATTGGTTGGTGAATAAAATGCCTGTTCTTAATCGATAATGTTCGCTTGTTGCAGACTTTTAAATGCCAATAAGATATCCTGCATTCGGACCGACCTGTTTGGAGACTTAACCAGCTTGGAGCTTTTATCCCTTTACGACAACAACATCCAGTCTCTCAGCAATGGAACCTTTGCTCACCTACGCAGCATCCGAGTCATGTTAGTATATGTCCATAATTTTAAGTTAAACGAGCTCTAAACTCAGCTTTAGTAGCTTCATTTCCAACTTGATTATGCATTACTGTAGACTCAAGTATCTGTATTCCGCCTCTATGGAATTCAAATTTCAACTTTGTTTAAAGAAGCTTTTACACTTTACTGCAAACATTAAAAACACCAACTTGGCAAAATCTTCCTCACTAATATCAATAACTGCAAAATATTCAAACTTAAAACTCGCAGTGATAGCTCAACTCGTACGTCTTCGAAGCCGAAATTGTTTTTAGTTTAAAATTACCTCGGAATGTAGAATTTTGTCTGAATTATCGTTCTGTGATTAAATAGTTAATAATTTGATGTTTAATTATTCGATAATCATTAGTTTAATAATTACCACTTTAACAATTATTATTTTAACAATTGCGAGAACAATTGCTACTATAACAATTAGTACTGTAACCATTATTATTTTAACAATTGTTGATTTACGAATTTATCAAACAGACATTTTAATCGTCTCTTTTTAAATTAAATATCGTTAATTAGACTACAATTAATCCACAACTTTTGTTTAGTCATTTGGTAGAAAATATTTTCGTTTCTTTTTAAATTTAATATTCTTTTTAAATTTAATATTCTTTTTAAATTTAATATTCTTTTAAATTTAATATTCTTTTTAAATTTAATATTAATTAAACCACAGTTGATCCATTTCTTTCAGACATTTGGCAAAAAATGCTTTCGTTTTTTTAAAATTAATATCGTTGATTGAACTGCAATTAATCCAGACATTTTTTTTAGGCACTTGGGAAAAAATCCTTTCATTTGCGATTGTAATCTACGATGGCTAAGTTCCTACTTGCACACACATCCAATTGAAACTTCTGGTCCTCGATGTGAGTTTCCAAAGAGATTGAACAATAGAAAGATCGACTCGGTTCGAGATGAAAAGTTCAAATGTAAGGGTAAGCATAACTTGATTTCTGATATCTCTTGTTACTGCGACAGCAAGAACTCAGGTCGGTAATTCGAACCCTTTCCTTTTCCTACTTGTAAAATTTCGCTTCATTTCACAGTATCGAATCATTATTCCTTCCCTCTTCATAAAAGTCTGTAAAAGTTTTTCGTAAATCTTGTCTTTTGTCCATAATAAAATAATTTCATAAAAGGAGTTCCCAACATAGTCCCAAAAATTTGCTGAATATTCAGAAATATTCGAAAATATTCGAATATTTTATTCGAAACTCTCCTGAATATTCAGGGAAGTTTCAAAACTTCCCTGAAATTCCCAGAAATTCTTCTGGATATTCAGAGAAGTGCTGTGTAGGGAATTTCTTTTTAATATCCTGTTCCTAAATGACCTGCAGTATCTGATCATCAGTCATAAAATCATAAACTATAAATCATGTTTCGAATGTTTATATTAAAAGATTGGTATTGCAATATTAAATATTGAAAAAATAGTTGGTTCATTTTAATCTTTAAGGTATAAATAGGATACAGTAGTGTGAATATTTTTTGAATAAAACTTTCTTCGTAGGTGATGAGGAGCTTCTGACGAAGAGAGCTGGTGAATGCATTCTTCCAGGATCATGTCCTGCTCCTTGTACTTGTAATGGAGCTACTGTTGATTGTTCTGGACAAAATTTGACAGCAATTCCCAAGGATCTTCCAATTTATACCTCTCATTTGTAAGTTTTTTATATTTAAAGAAAATCTGAGTTGTATTCTTTATAATGCCAAACTTGTTGTAAAAATTACTATCATAAACGTCAGAAGCGAAATTTTGTACAAAAATTGTAGTGAAAAAAATTATAGAGACAAAAAATATGGAAGGAGAATTATAGTAAGGAAAATTATAGAAAATCAAATTATATAAAGATGAGAAATGCAGAGACAAAAATTGTAAAGACAAAAATTGTAATACAAAAAATTGTAAGGATTAAAATTGTAAAGACAAAAATTGTAAAAACAAACGTTGTAAAAATAAACACTGTAATGACAAAAATTGTAAAAACAAACGTTATAAAAACAAACATTGTAAAGATAAAAAGTGTAAAAACAAGAATTGTAAAAGCAAGAATTGTAAAGATAAAAATTATGGAAATGAATATTGCAGTGACATTTTTAGCTATGCAAAGATACAAAAATTTACAAATTGAGGAGTCTCAAGTAATAACGCTTTTGGCGAGCGAACTGTTTCTTTTCTACTTACAGTATTGGTCAGACAATGTACCAGTTTACGTGTTTCGTCTGACTCGAACTGTAAGTAGAAAATGAAAAGTTGGCGCGCCTAACGTGTAATTCTATGGGACCCCTCAATTGTTTTCTATAGAACCTTTTTTTATTGTTGCCAAAAAAGTATACAAAAAACAAAAAAGTGCAAAAAAACATCGCGAATTACAAAATTCGTAATTAGAATAAATTATTTGTCATAAGTAAATAAATAAATAAATACGAAAATTAGAATAAATGCATGCTGACAATAGCTCTATAATAAAATTTTTATAACTGAATTTGAACCCCATTTCCAGAAACATGAAAAACAATGAGCTTGACAAAATAAAAGCAGATGGAGTTTTTGAAAAATTACCGGATTTGCAGCATTTGGATCTAAGAAAAAATAAAATCTCTCGAATTGAAGCTTCTGCATTTCAAGGAGCGCACAAAATTTCTGAATTGTGAGTCACTCGAATGACAAATCAATTTTCCGGTATTTGACAAATGTTAATTAAAATTTTTCTCTTGTAGATTTTTATCAGAGAACAAGTTGAGAGAAATCCACAATAAAATGTTCACTGGCTTAACTGGTCTCAGAAGTTTGTAAGTCATCAACTCTCAATATTTCATAGTCTTCACTCTTCATTTCTCAAACACGTTTCATTCTTCATTTCCTCGTAGGCATTTCCTTTAACATTTTTTCGTATTCATTCTTCTCATTTTTCATAAATATTTGTTTGTTCATTTTCTTGTTGTTGTTTTCATTGTTGTCATTTTCTTGATTTTCTTGATTTTTGTTCATTTTCTTGATTACTTTGTCACAAACAATTTCTTGGTCCTTTTTTCTTGGATATTGTCCTGGTTATTTTCTCATGAATATATAATTTCAAATTAGTTTGTTTTTAATTACTTACAGCACTAATTAAATTTTTATCAATTTTAGAAATGTGGATTCCAACGCCATAACTTGTATAATGCCTGATGCGTTTGATGGATTGCCTCATTTACGTTCCATGTAAGCGGCTAAAGTCTCAATTAATTATTTGAAGCACACAAGAAGAATGTATGAAAAAAATTATAACCTATTTCCTGATTTCAGCAACATGCAAAGAAATCCTTTATCATGCAATTGTCATCTTGCATGGTTTGCGGAATGGTTACGAAAACGCGATATTACAAACGTTACTGGAAGTTGTCACGACCCTCCAAGATTGAAAAACGCAGCTATCAAAGACATTCCTCATCATGAATTCAAATGCAACAGTAAGGGGGCTATTTTATTCTCTTGATGCTATTTATAATTACCGATTTCATTATTCTCGAAATTATCTTCTTGCAATATTATTAATTGTTCAAATTACTTTGTTGAAATTTTCTTAATGTTCAATCTCCCTTGTCGAAATTTTCTTAATGTTCAAACAACCTTGTCGAAATATTCTTAATGTTCAAACAACCTTGTCGAAATTTTCTTAATGTCCAAACAACCTTGTCGAAATTTTCTTAATGTTCAAATTACCTTGTCAAAATTTTGTAACTTGTTCAAATTATTAGTAGCATGAAAACTATTGCGTCTTTTATGAATTTAATTCTTAATTGATTAATTGATATTTTAATATCAATGGTTCTTCACAACTAATTTTTTAATATTATTATGATGAATTTTCTCAACTAATATTTTGTTTACAATTTTAGGCGACAGTCTTGGATGTTTAGGAGATGACTACTGTCCCCCTCAGTGTAATTGTGCTGGATCTGTTGTAAGATGTTCGAGGTCACATCTCACTGAAATTCCACGTGGAATTCCACCTGAAACTACCGAGTTGTATTTAGACGTAAACGATATAACCACCATTCAGCCAGAAAGACTTAATCACTTAAGGATTTTAACCAGATTGTAAGCATTTTCAAGGCATTCTCAATTATCAGTATTTTCTCGATTTTTTATAGTTTTCTAAACCTATAAAACAGCCTATAATTTTTAAATCATTAAATTTAATCATTCAAATTTTCCCAGAATTTTTGACGTCAAACTTATTTCATTCAAGTTTAATCATTATATTAAATTTTTAAATTTTATTATTGGGTCAGTCCAAGTTTGTAAATTCGTATTTGATTGTTAAAATTGAGGGCTATATAAAATCTAGCGCTATAAGAATTGTAATCGTTGAATTCAACTTTTACAACAAGTTTTTTTGTTACAGAGACTTGAGCAATAATCAAATATCAGTGTTGTCAAACGACACTTTTAAAAATCTGACAAATCTCTCACACCTGTAAGTAATACTCTAAACTATGAAATTAGATATTTATAAGTAAAATCTACTGTAATAATAAATAATAATCTACTGTAATAATAAATAATAATCTACTGTAATAATAAGTTTTCTTTATTCACCCTTTCAGAATTATTAGTTACAATCAATTACAATGTGTCCAAAAGAACGCTCTCGCGGGGTTGAAATCCTTACGAATAATGTAAGTCCAAAACAGTACCAAATTTTGTTCACAAATAAATTTAAATATTGTTCACAAACAATTTTCTAGCACAACAAATGAAAGTTGAGTTAAAAATCTAGTTAATAGTCCAATTACGTTATAAATTAAAAGTTCAATTAAAGAACAGATTATTAATAATCGCAAAAATTGCAGGTCTTTGCATGGAAACGAAATTTCCGTGATACCAGAAGGTGCTTTTCAAGATTTAAAGTCTATCACTCACCTGTAAGTACTAACCAATGACTCTAAACAAAAGCAATTTATCGTGGAAAAAAAGTAAAGAAAACACTGGAGCATTTCTTTTAAATTGTTTTCAGAGCTTTGGGGGCAAATCCTCTCTACTGTGATTGTAGTATGCGATGGCTAGCTGAATGGGTAAAAAAGGATTACGTAGAACCAGGTATAGCTCGTTGTATGGAGCCGCCTTCAATGAAAGAAAAACTCCTTTTAACAACACCGGCTAATACATTCTTATGTAAAAGTAAGTACTTTGTCAACGTGCTTATAGAAAGGAAAAATTTACTTTATATTTTTTCGTGGACAATTTTCTTTTGTACATATGATATTATCGCTTGGCGCATTCTGTAATATATATCCTATTCCAAATTTACTTTATTTTTAAATGCTCATTAACAGTAGACTTTTTAGTTTGTTTTTTTTTAACCTACTCCCTCAGAAGGGTACTAAAATTGCTCATTAATCGTAGACCTTTCTTCCGCTCAGCCAAACAGCAACCAGCCGAGGTCCTGGCAAAATGTGACCTGTGTTATACCACACCGTGTCAAAACGGAGGATTTTGCGAGGCATTACCAGACAGACAGTTTCGCTGCAAATGTGCACCAGGATATCACGGAGAAAGGTGTCGGAATAAAATCGATGCGTGCTATGGAAATCCTTGCCGGAACGCCGGAACTTGTAAAGTACTGGAAGAAGGAAGATTCAGGTAATTATCATCTTTAATCGTCTCCTCAAACTTGATCCAGCAACGCAGCTGGCGATCATAAAAGTCTGCACGTGAATGTGCTTCAACTGTAGATCTCTTGCTCGCATCTCTTTCAATCACCTCCAGCAAAATTGCAAATATCAATTTGATATTTTATCTTTTCTTTCGACAGCGCCAATCGTCACTGAATCTTTTACTTGGAGATTCTGATTTATTTGAATTAACTGACAAAACGATCGCTCATTTAAACAAACTCAGAACAATCGCTCATTTAGACAAACTGACAAAATGGTCGCTCATTTAGACAAACTGAGAAAATGATCAATCGTTTAAACAAGTGACAAAATGATTACTTACTTAAGGCCACGTCCAATATCCTGATTGATAAACTAGAGATCTACTTTTATCATTCTTCTTTCCTGAAATTTGTTTACAAAAATAATAAATCAAACATTCATGACCCTCTTGAAGATTTACTAAGATCATTCCGAAATTTGAAAGTAATACATTTTTTCGTAGTTCTAGAAAAATAAGTCGATAAATTGAATGCTGATAAGCTTATCGTCTTATTTTTTTTGCAATTGAGCTTAAAACGAAAAAAATTTCGCTCTGAAAATTCGGGAATCATCTTATGGGAAAGCTTAAAGTGTATCATGAATGTTTAATTTATTTTTTTTTATAAACAAACTTCAGCAAAAAACGAAGATAAAAGTAGATCTCTAGTTTATCAATCCAGATCCTGGAAATTGCCTTAAACAAAGTGGCAAAACGATCACTCATTTAAAAAAAACTGACAAAATAAATCATTCATTTAAACAAACTAACAAAAAAATCATTCATTTAAACAAACTGACAAAAAAATCATTCCTTTAAACTCACTGACAAGAAAATCATTCATTTAAACATCACTTGATATTTAAACAAAACATTCCGTTTTTATTTAAATCTTTCTTATTTTAGTAAAACATTTAGACGAATGTTTATTTATTTTTTTAATGTATTTGATTTTTAAGAAAAGATTTTATTTTGATTTAGATTTTTATTTAAAGGTTTTATTTCTATCTGGGTATTTAATAAAGGATTTTATTTCCATGTGGATGTTTAATGAAAGATTTTATTTCTATTTGGGTATTGAATACAAGATTTCAATAAAATATCCTGTGACGTTTAAACCAGATTTGTTTTTATTTAAAAATTGATGGAGATTTGAGTACATGATTCAGTGATGATAAATTCATATCCAGTGAAATAATTAATTTATCAAACACCGATAAGATATACAATTACATATTTAAATAAAAGATTCAATATCATAATTGACAATATCGAGAAAATGGAATCGAGCATAAAATAGTAACAAAATGTAAATAAAAATAGCAAAATTAATTAAAAAAAGCAGATTCAATGAATGTGGCAAAATTAAATCCAAATTGCGGAATTAATTTCAAATCGAAGAACTAATTCCAAATCGAAGAATTAATTCCAAATCGAAGAATTAATTCCAAATTGAAGAATTAATTCCAAATCGAAGAATTAATTCCAAATCGAAGAATTAATTCCAAATCGAAGAATTAATTCCAAATCGCAGAATTAATTCCAAATAACAGAATTAATTTAGGGGTCCCATGCAATAGCATTTTAGGCGCACGAACTTTTTTCTTCTACTTACAGTATTGGTCAGACAATGTACTAGTTTACTTGCTTCGTCTGACCAATACAGTAAGTAGAAAATGAAAAGTTCGTTCGCCTTAGGTATTATTACATGGGCCTCCTCAATTCCAAATAGCCGAATTAACTCCAAATGACAGAATTAATTCCAAATGGCGTAATTAATTCCAAATTGCAGAATTAATTCTAAATGGGAAAATTAATTCCAAATTGCAGATTTAATTTCAAATTGCAGAATTAATTCCAAATGGCAGAATTAATTCCAAATTGCAGATTTAATTCCAAATTGCAGAATTAATTCCAAATAGAAGAATTAATTCCAAATTGCAGATTAAATTCCAAATTGCAGAATGAATTTCAAATAGCAAAATCAATTAAAAGTACGTTTCAATCAAAAATATAATTAAATAAAACTACCAAAAAGTACACAAAAGAGATAACAAATCAAAATTAATTAAAAATTCCAAATCTAAATTAGTTTAGTAAACTTTGCTAGCATACATGAAAATACAATGCGTAGCATTTGTGCAGTATTCGTAAAAGTTGAGTAGATGAGATAAAAATGATATCCGAGTGCTGTCAGGCATGTTTGGCTTTTGCACGAAGGTGACAGTGTTAAAGAGTAAACGTATAGTAGAAATTAGTAAATGTTGTAAACTGGCTCGTTGGCGGATCGTATGGCTTGAAGAACTGGGCTGGATGCATCGATTGACTAAAGTTTGTGTGTACCAGTTGCAACTGTACCCCCGGCTACGAAGGACTTCGCTGTGAAAACAACGTCGACGACTGCACAAACAACAAGTGCGCTAATAACGCGACTTGTGTTGACCTCGTCCAGGCCTACCGATGCGACTGCACCTCTGGATACATGGGAGAATACTGCGAGACGAAAATTCCCTTCTGCTCAAAAGGACATGATCCCTGCGAAAACGGAGGACTTTGTGTCGATCAGGGGACCCACTACAGCTGCCAGTGCCCAATCGGCTTCTCCGGAATCAACTGCACCAACAATCTGGATGATTGCAGTGATCATTTGTGTCAGGTACCCGCCAGAGATCATCAGATTTCGTTTTTCCATCGTCAATTTCCTTTTGCATCATCAGCTTCTTTTTCCATCGTCAATTTCCTTTTGCATCGTCTGCTTCTTTTTTCCATCGTCAATTTCCTTTTGTATCATCAGCTTCTTTTTTCCATCATCAGGTTCCTTTTGCATCATCAGGTTCCTTTTGCATCATCAGGTTCCTTTTGCTTTATCAACTTTTTCTTTTCCAAACTAGGATTCACCATTTGCCTTTTCTTTCATTTAATTACAACCTCGTTCATAGATTTTGATATTCCTGTTTTTTCTCGAAGTGTTTCTTTTTAAAAAATGGAGTCATTCCTAAGGGATGAAATAATAGGTTTTCATTTCTTGAACATTGGAATCTATGAAGGAAGGGGAGGAAGATGTTTTTGTTTGATGTTGTTTTGTTTGGTTCGTCGTGTTTGTAATGATGGTTTGATTTCAGAACGGTGCTACGTGCATCGACGGTATAAATAAATACGAGTGTAAATGTGCGCCGGATTATACGGGGAGGTACTGCGAGATTGCGCCATCAACTGCCATGCTGTACCCTCAGACCAGTCCGTGTGCTCATCACGACTGTCAGCATGGCGCTTGTTTCCAACCATCATCTTCAGCAGCGGATTATCTCTGCCAGTGCCACCCCGGCTATACCGGTAAGTTATTAATTATTCCCCAACAGTCTAAAAACCTTCGTCATTATATAACAATCATACATCACAGGATCCAATAGCTAATAATCCAAGATCTAATAATCCAAGATCTAATAATCCGATATCTAATAATCCGATATCTAATAATCCAAAATCTAATAATCCAAGATCTAATAATCCAAGATCTAATAATTCAAGATCTAATAATCCGAAATCTAATAATTCAAGATCTAATCATCCGAGATCTAATAATTCGAGATCTAATAATTCGAGATCTAATAATTCAAGATCTAATCATCCGAGATCTAATAATTCGAGATTAATAATTCAAGATCTAATCATCCGAGATCTAATAATTCGAGATCTAATAATTCAATAGCTATAATCATTACTTATAAAGATGAATGATTATACAGAAATGGTTATTTATTAATAAATTTTTGTTTGATAAAATGTTTCTATGATATAATGATGTTATGATGTAATGATGTAATGATGTTATGATATAATGATGTTATGATATAATAATGTTATGATGTAATGATGTTATGATGTAATGATGTTATGATGTAATGATGTTATGATGTAATGATGTTATGATGTAATGATGTTATGACATAATGATGTTCTTTCGATTAAAGGCAAACTGTGCGAGTACCTGACAAGTCTGAGCTTTGTTGATAACAGCTCGCTGGTCGAGCTTGAGCCGCTTCGTACCCGACCCGAAGCAAATGTGACCATCATCTTCACGACCACACAAGAGAATGGAGTTCTTCTTTACGACGGACAAAATGGAGAGCACATAGCAGTTGAGCTGTACAACGGAAGGGTGCGAGTATCGTACGACGTAGGAAATTATCCCACCTCGACCATGTACAGTTACGAAATGGTTTCTGATGGAAAACCGCACATGGCTGAGCTGATTGCGATAAAGAAAAATTTCACAATGAGGGTGGACAGAGGTCAAGCAAGGAGCATCATCAATGAAGGTCCCAAGGAGTATCTTAAACTCACCACACCCATGTACATTGGGGGCGTCGTCTCCGAAGTCGCCAGTGTTGCGTTTAGAGAATTCCACCTCAGAAACATCACCAGCTTCCAAGGTCATTAACATTAAAACTCTTTTTCCCACTTTGATTACAATTAAGAAATTGATACAATTGAAACAATGCTTTCCTATGAGGAAGCAAAAATGGATTAACAAATTAATTCAATAAAAATGAAGTCGACAATTAAATAAGATTAATAATTTATTATTAATATAATATTTATATTTTATTTATATTTAATAAGCTCTGTTTAATGTTTTGCTTTTGAGCATTCGACGCTAGAGATTCCTGTATCTAAACATTCAACTTTGTATCTAGACATTCAACTTTATATCTAAACATTAAACTCTATTTTTTTGATCCTCGTGGCTTTAAACCTTAAATAAAAAATTAGATCCAAACTCTGAAAAGAAGACCTTTATTCACGAAATATTTTGATAAGAAATGATAAATGAAATTTTGATAAGAATTTTCAAAGAAGGTCGACATGTATTTGGAAGAGTAAATTTGCGAAATACGGGTTGAATGAATCTTGAGTTGATTATATGTAGGGAATGTTACTAGTTGGTAGAAATTCTGAAGTTGTAACTGAAAGTTGTAAACCACAACAGGTTGCATTTCGGAGATGTGGATCAACCACAAGTTAGTCGACTTTAGTAACGCAGCTAAAATGCATGGCGTCGCACCTGGATGTGCTGCAGGCGAAGAAGAAGCCGATGAAGCGATCAAGGACATCATCGAAGTCGAGGCAATAAATAGCGACATCAAAGAGGACTCTGTACCGCAGGAGCGTGTTCTACACGAAGACTCTGGTACGCAAACTTTAACTCCAACTTCATCACTTACTTAAACTTTGTTCCACAAGAGCTCCACCAACATTTCAAACTTGTACACATTTCTCCATTACATTCTCCAGAGTTTCCAAATTCTCGAAATTATTTTAGTAGTTATCGTTTGCAGAAAGTGATACTAAAATTGTATTTCTAATTTGCTTTTTTATGAAATTGTAAATGTGAACAACACGTAAATGTTTGCTTTTAAATCAAAGATTTAATTTAATTTGTCTTTATTTTTAAATAGTTTTGTTTTTAAATTCTTTTGCTTTTCATTTTTAAATTATTCTGTTTTTCATTTTTAAATTCTTTTGCTTTTCATTTTTAAATTCCTTTGCTTTTCATTTTTAAATTCTTTTACTTTTCATTTTTAAATTATTTTGTTTTTCATTTTTAGATTGTGTTGTTTCTAATTTTTTTGTTATTTATTTTTAAATTGTGTATGTTACAGATTATAGCATCATAAGTCCTGTGACCACAGATCCTTGCCTCGGCAATGATTGCAAGAAGGGTTCGCAATGCGTGCCATCGACGTATGGAAACACCTACACATGTCGTTGTCAACTGGGATGGCATGGTCGTTATTGCGAGAAGGGTAAGATCTCTTCATTCATTTTCACAAAAAAATAGAAGTAGCTGACTCAAGTGTAATTTCGTTTAATTGATTTTTTTTTATTTCCAGCACCAACATGTCGGAAAGAACATACCCGCGAATACTACAGTGAAAATGGATGTCGAAGTAGACGTCCAGTTAAACTGGCAAAGTGCTGGGGAAGTTGTGGAAATGCTTGTTGTCTGCCACGAAAAACCAAACGACGCAAGGTGAATTAAAAACTGAAATAATAATAATGATACTAATAATAATGAAAGTAATAATAATGATACTAATAATAATGAAAGTAATAATAATAATGATAATAATCATAATGATAATAATAATAATGAGTTAAAAAACATTTCATTAGTTAATTTTTGAATTCGATTTTTAATACATTGAACAAATAAAAAATACCGTAGTGGACTCAGTTGCCGTTCAGGTCCCATAGTTTCCACTTTTACAAACTTCCCCTATTATAATGTAAATTAACTTATTAAATTACTGTATTATCGTTAACATAGAATTAATTCAGTTGGTTGACGTAAAAATATCAAGCAAATAAAGCAAATATAATTGAAGCAAAGTTCAAGCAAATAAAGCAAATATAATTGAAGCAAACTTCAAGCAAATAAAGCAAATATAATTGAAGCAAACTACAAGCAAACAAAGCAAATATAATTGAAGCAAACTTCAGTCAAATAAATTAATTACGAAAGTCATAATAAAGTGGACAAAAAAAATTAATTAAAAAACGAAAGTGGACAAAAACTGGGTCAACCACGGTACTAGAAGAAATATCGGAGAACAATTTTAATAAGCCTGAATGAATTTATTACAGATTCGGCTGATTTGTAATGATGGTACACGATACACGAAAGACATCGACATCGTGCGTAAATGCACATGTTCCCGCAAATGTTACTAAACCCCAAGGAAGCATACCTCCTTTGATAGAACTTCCAGGATGAGAGCAAGAAAAAGTCTTCGAAAAAGAAAACGTCTTGCGCTACTCGCCCCCCTTCTCCAAAAAAAGAGAATGTGCTCAGTATAGATTTTGAAAAAGCAGTGAAATGGAAACATTTTATTCTCGGAGTGGTGAAAATAGTGAAGACACATGATGAACACACACAGCCGGCTCAGTGTGATATTGTATTATTTAAAAAAAAGCATATGTTAATACATATAGGTATATTAATATTGATATCAGCCAGCTAAGCGTATTAGATATTCGTAAACGATATGTCTAGCCGTTTTTCGTTACGAGGGAGCGTACGAACTATTGTTTCAATATGAATGAACACTAGACGTGCGTGCTCGCGTATCTGCGAATTTTTGACGGTGTAAATGCTGTAAATGGATAAAAGTAGCGAAGGAATTCTGCCTAATGAATGATACGATTTTAAGAATGGTTTAAAAATGCCTTTTAATTTGATTGAGTTCTTCTGAGCGTTCACACTGCCTATGAACTTAACAATTTCTTCGTACTTTTACTACGTTTATCTCCGTAGACGCTTTGTGGTTCATATCTTTTTCTACAATACTGACGATGCTTCAAACGAACGCTGAAACATCAGATCAGTAGACCGTCGACGGGGCGGGCTGTATTTCAAATACATAGGTTTTTATGTAATCCAATATACGAGACGTATATTAGATTTAAAAATGGCGTGTTTTTGAAATACGCATCGATATACATATATTTTGTATCAATTGAAATATTTAAATACTGCCAAGAAGAGTATTGCGTATATTTTATTTAAATCCTTCAAATCTTTGTATGTAATTTGAAATCATTTGTTCTTAAACAAGATATTATTGGTAACTGTTGAAACACGTAAGGTCTGCGTGTATGACAATATGTATGCGACAAATCTATATTGCGCTTTATTTTAGAAACAATCCGAAAAAAAACGAAATCTGTAAACTTTTATATCCCAGACTCTGTAATTACCTTTTAAGGTAGGAAACGCATTTATTTTATTGTTTCCTTTCTTGAAACCGATTGTCTGTATACTGTATATTTTCTTCATTGTGGTTAACCTATTCAATATAATATTTGATAAAAACAAACCATACAACAAAGCCTCATTTATTTTCAATACCTTATAAAAAACACGTTTCAGGGTTTTAGCATAAAGTCAAAAATATACATTTTCTTTTTATTAGCTTTAATTAAACTACGAAATTACAAAACCCAATGTATCATTGTCAATACAAAACCAATCTATTATCAATAGATTGATAACCATTATCAATACAAAACCAATATATTATCAATAGATTGATAACCATTATTAATATACTCTCTAAAACTGAATTAGTCACTTTTGACTAAGTGAACAGCACCGAATCGTTTATTAAATGAATTAGTAACCATTTTGACTAATTTTTGGTCAATAGTGACTAATTCTCAGTAGAAAACTACAAATTCAAAATTAGTCAAAACGGTTACTAATTCATTTAATAAACGATTCTGTCCTATTTCAATTAGTCAAAACGCCCAAAAGTGACTAATTCAGATTTAGAGAGTACAAAACCAATATATTATCAATAGATTGATAACCATTATCAATACAAAACCAAACTATAAAATTCATTTAACTTCAGAAATGAAAATTATAAAAAACTTAAATAATTCAATGCAATTTTGATGTATCCAAAAAAATACGTTCAAATAGACTTCTACGGAGCTAATACCTCTGGAATTGTTACTGAACATGGTCCTTCGAAATGATACCTGAAAGATATTTTATTATCATTTTTTTTTCATTTATAATTTATAATAATTTATTATCATTTTAAAAATTCTTAGTTTATAAATTAACTGTAAATCAAAAATCAGATTGCAATCACTTAAACATCTTCAAAACTACTTATTTAAAAAAATCATACTGGAAATCTCGAGTTGCAGGAGTACTTTCAATGTTGAATTCCGCTACTGGAATACCTCGTCGAGCAACATCAGGTGCGAACATTGCTGCAGGATAAACCACTGAAGATGTTCCGATAACTAAACAGGCATCACATGATTCAACATCTTCAACTGAAATTCAAATAAATATTAGTTTTTATAAATTATTACAAAATATGTTTACATAAAGTAAATACATAAAGATACACTGCCTTATTTGGTCAAAAACGTCTTAAATTAAGACATTTTTTGTGTCTTAGTCACCAAATATGTCTTAATTTAAGACGTTTTTGCTCAAAATAAGACACCATTTTTTTGTAATGTACATAAAGAAATACATAAAGCTCTAGAATATATTATTTCCAGTGTTATTAAAAATATTATATTCTACAAAGATTTAAATAATTAACTCAAAAGCTTGATGAAAAATGATAGACATGTTGACATTTCAAGCTTTTGTATTAATAAACTCGACTGTTGCCAATCATAGCGAAATGCTTAATTTCTATGAATTTGATAAATGTTATATCAGGCTTTTGCGAACCAGCTTACGGAAACGGTTAGAAGTTGTTATGTTTTCTGAATTAGGAGGTATTTAAGAGTAGTTGTCTTGTATTTGCCCATAAGGAGGAGTAATGGAGGTACTAAGGTATTGTGCTCTTCTATTTATGTAGTTTGTAAAATCTATGTTTATAAAATAGAAGTTCTGATAACGTAATGACAAAGTGTTTTTATAATTTTTAAAAATATGCTTTTATAAGTTTTTTAATCTTTCTACGTACATGCCTTGGATAAAACAGGTTCTTCAAGATTTTCGCCGAACCAAATAATGTGAGGCCTTAGCAGACCACCACAATTATTCTTTTTACATCTGGGCAAGTCTTCAACTGGTATGTCTGATGACAAGGTGTTTGGATCAGGCGATCTTCAAAGAGGCTCTTATTAATTGTTGATATTTTTTCCTACTTTGCGATTGAAATTGATCGCAAAATTAAATATTAATTAATCATTAAATGTTAATAACATTTCTATTATTAACTGGACGCATCATTACTCACCCTTTTCCTTCTAAAGCTGGACAAATTGGTACGCATTCATTTCTTTCAACATTTTTGCACTTTGTACATTGAGTTTTGAAGAGAGAACCATGAAGTTCTAGAACATTTTCTGCTCCCGCTTTTTGATGAAGTCCGTCTATGTTTTGAGTTACAATGGAAACGGTTTTATTTTCTTGTAATAATCTTTTTTGAAAGTCTGCTATTGCTTGATGTGCCTAAAACAATATTGAAAATTTCAGTTGCATTTTTATAACCCAAATCGTATTGTATACGAATTGGATATAGACAAATTGTTATATAGACATAAATTGTTATATAGACTGATAGACATAAATTATTATATAGACTTGAATGAGAACAATCACGAAAATGGAGCTGGGAAATTTAAATTTATAAATTCTTATACAAAATTTAGAATGATGATGAACATATAGTAGAATTAATTGTGAACAAGTGCATACTTTGTTTGGCTGAGCTTTAGCTGCAATAGCTCGTCGATATTCGTAAAATTCCCAAACTAGAGAAGGATTAGACCCAAAAGCCTCAGGAGTAGCGAGACTTTGAGCTTGATATTTTCTCCAGAAACCTCCAGCTCCTCTAAAAGTTGGAATTCCAGATTCTGCAGAAATGCCGCTTCCAGTCAAAATTAGTACATGTTTTGAATTTAAAAGTGTTTCACGGAAAGATTTCATGATATTCATTGCTTTAGTGTACTTATTGTAGAGAACGTTCAATAGTGTATCATTACTTTAAATAACCGACACAAACTTCAATTAAAGCTTAATGTAAATTATTCTAAATTGTAAATTTTTTCACTTAACATTTGACATTTGACCGCATTGACGTATTTTTGCATTTCGAGAGTATAACGTAAACTCTTCTGTCTATAATCAGGTAAAGCTTGGTAAGTGATAAGAAGGTGGATGATGGGACAGAATAGAACTAACCAATCACGATAAAATCGCAAAATTTCAAATTGTAGCATTGGCGGCAATTGCGTTGAGTTTTCATTCCGCTTTTCAGGGCTTTAATTTTTTTAATGTATTTTTGTATTTAAAAAACTTTGTCATTTAAAGTATTTCTGTGTTTTATGTTTCTTTATGTTTTATGTTTTCTATAATTGATGTACTTTTATAAATAAAACTATTTCACCACATTTAGTAAAAACTGCGCCTGAAACACTGCAAAATCCATGCACACAACCCCTTTCTAACATCTTTCCCAAGATAACAGATGTCAGTCTGGTTGCATTGAGAGTTTAAAGGAACATTCCATTTCAATTAACATAATAAAACAAATATGTTTTCTGATGAAAAATATTATTTGTTATTCCCTTATTTATTTATTATCCTTAATATTTATGCCAAATAGTTCTTAAAACAAACTAATGAACACAGGAAAAACAAAATGTTAAATTTATCAAGATTTTTTTAACACAAAACCCATTTTTTGGCTACACAAATGCGTTTTGAGAGATTTCTAATGAGAATTGCACTTAAGAGGACTCACATTAAACTTTAAAACAAGCAAAACGAATAATATGGAAGGCAGCCCGGCTGCCTTCACACACATGTCTGAACATTTAATTCAACTTGAAATTTAAGTTTCTTAGATAAAAGTAAGTCGATTTAGACTACTTCTTGAAAAAATAAAATCTTCACGATTACAATGTTTCCTGTGAGCAAGCAAAATGATAATTTTTTACACATTTCAATTTAACTTTTTGACGAAGTGCTTAAAAAATCTCCGAGGTGGTTAGAGCTTTTAATGATTTCTTTGCGCGGCGTATTTTGTCATACAAAAAGCTTGGTTTAATATTATAGACCGCTTGAAATTATTTCTTCCCTACAATTATACAATTCTTTTCGACAAAACAAGCAATGATCAATTTTTGCACATTAAATTTAACTTTTTGATCAATTCATTAAAAGATCTCGGAGATGGTTAGATCTTTTAGTGACTTCTTTGCATGGAGCTTTTTAGCATATAAAAAGCTTAGCGTAATTCTATAGAACGCTTGAAATGATTTATCTCCTACGATTTTACAGCAATTTTAGTCGACAAAACAAGCAATGGTCAATTTTTGCATATTTAAATTTAACTTTTTGATGAAGTGTCTAAAAGATCTCGGAGATACTGAGAGCTTCTAATGATTGCTTTGCGCGGAGCTTTTTGGCACATAAAAAGCTTGGCGTAATTTTATAGAACGCTTGAGATGATTTATTTCCTACAATTTTCCTACAATTTTTGTACACAATACAGGAAAAGATAATTTTTTAAACATTTAAATTTATCTTTTTGATGAGGTGCTTAAAAGATCTCTGAAATGGTTAGAGCTTTTAATGATTTCTTTGCGCGGAGCTTTTTGTCAATTAAAAAGCTTGGTGTAATTTTATAGACCGCTTAAAAATATTTACTTCCTACGATTTTACAGCAATTTTAGGCGACAAAACAAGCAATGGTCAATTCTTGCACATTTAAATTTCACTTTCTGATGAAGTGTCTAAAAGATCTCTGAGATCGCTGGAGCTTTTAATGATTTTTTTCCGCAGAGCTTTTTGGCATATAAAAAGCTTGGTGTAATTTTATAGACGGCTTAAAAATATTTATTTCCTACGATTTTACAAGAATTTTTGTAGGCAAAACAAGCAATGGTCAATTTTTGCACATTTAAATTTAACTTTTTGATGAAGTGTCT
>WNHD01004991.1:0-13857 GCA_011057455.1 Ganaspis sp. Gsp50 | reverse complement strand
AATTTTTTTCTGTTTTCTGACAAAGAATTTAATAAAAACTTTTATTGCCATCTATTCACAAGATATCAAACTACATTTACACCAAGCGAGAACTTCCATTACTTTAATATAAAAATTTTATTTATTAAAAAGTAGCCGTGGGAACAATAGCCCCTGGGTGGGTAATATAGCCCCGGTCGACGGTATTAAAAAGTATTTTAAAGTAGTATTAAAACTAGTTTTAAAAAGTATTATAACTAGTAGTAAAAAGTATTAAAAGTAGCATTAAAAAGTATTAAAAGTAGTATTAAAAAGTATTAAAAATAGTATTAAAAAGTATTAAAAATAGTATTAAAAAGTTTTAAAAAGTAGTATTAAAAATCTGTTAAAAAGAACTAATAGTATTAAAATGCTATTCAAAAGGTATAGAAAAATCGACCTGTTTTTTAAAAATATTAGATCCAGAGTATACAAAAAAAAATTCTAGAAACCTCTGTCGTCATTAGGAGAAACTTAAATACGAGTAATTTTACGAAAAGATGGAATATTTGCAATGCTGACATGATTAACGCTAAATTATAGCTGATTTTAAAAATAAACGGATCTAAATCAAGCTTATAACGCGTAACGCAAATATAGTAACCCATATGCTAATATGTTAGAACCGAAGCCAGCCTTTTTTTTGTTGAAAAGAAAAAAAGGTATCCCACTTTGAAACTCCATTTAAACGCATTCCTATAAAAGTCGTAGCAAAATATTAAAGACGATTGATGGCCGAGACCAGTTTCATTTTTTAGTAGCTTTTTCGTATTTACATCCGCCCCTTAAGAAAATGCAATATCTGGCATTTGCGTCTGAACTGAAGTTCTGAAGTAATGCTGAATCCTTTTTTCGTTTTGATATTTTTTTAAATCAAATGGATACTTTTTGGTATTAAGTTGATACTTTCAAGCAAACTGTATATACAAACTGCATCAAGCAAACTGTATATACAAACTGTATCAAACAAACTGTATATACAAACTGCATCAAACAAACTGTATATACAAACTGCATAAAGCAAACTGTATACTTATTTATATAAGTAATAATAACATCGAATAATAATATTATTTTACAAATAATATTTTACAATAATATCTTTTACACATTTATGAGTTTGCAGATACAATATTATCCGTCAAAAAGAAGTGTTTCAAATGTTCGAGAATTTCACTTTACACAGAATCCATCTTCCTTGAAAGTCCAAGTGTTGCAGAACTCTACCGCAGAAGCATCAAGTCGTGACTTGTGAGAAGAATCATTACAAGGAAAAGGGTGTTTGTAAAATGTCATCGCTATTCAAAAATAATAATTCTTAAATCTCACAGTTGTGAAACGATTCAGTTTTATGAATAAAGCCTCTTAACGTCTCTGATTATCACGAAAATCAATAAATTGTTTGCGTCTGTCTTAAATAAATTGTACGTGTCCAATTTAAACCAATAGTACATGTTTGATTGCAATCAGTAGAACATGTCTGATTTAAATCAATAGTATATTTATAATACTATCAAGAATACTATCTATTACTATTAAAAAAAACCTTATTATTTAAAAAGTTTTACTATTTAAAAAATGTTACTATTTAAAAAGTTTTACTGTTTAAAAAATTTTACTATTTAAAAAGTTTTACTATTTAAAAGGTTTTACTATTTAAAAGGTTTTATTTAAAAAGTTTTACTGTTTAAAAAATGTTACTATTTAAAAAGTTTTACTATTGAAACAGTTTTACTATTTAAAAAGTTTTACTATTTAAAAGGTTTTACTATTTTAAAAGTTTTCCTATTTAAAAAGTTTTACTATTTAAAAAGTTTTACTATTTTAAAAGTTTTACTATTTTAAAAGTTTTCCTATTTAAAAAGTGTTACTATTTAAAAAGTTTTACTACTTAAAGAGTCTTACTATTTAAAAAATAGTACGTCTCATAAATTAATAAATTGTATAACTTAAATTGACAAACTGTATGTATTTTCTCCCGATTAAAAACACTGCATTATTTTTCCACTAAAAATGTTTCCTTTTAATTTATATAATTACTCGCCAGTGAAAAAAAACTTGAAAAAATTTCCGGAAACAAGAAAAAAGTAAAGTAGTATGTAAAAAGTAAAAACAACGTTTATACGCAATGTGTGCGTGATGTAACTTTTGGACGCAATTCGACTGTTGCTTACGAATGACTAAACAATCGAGAAAATGATAGGGCGTCGACATTTAAATAGAAAGAACTTTTCGAGGCGCACCTTCGCTACCTTTAGATCCTCTTTCACCTCGAGTTTTTCTCCTGACAGGATTCTACCACGAGAGCAGAATCCAAGATGATGCGACGCTGGGAGCGGAACTTGATCTATGATCTGCTGAAACGAAATCTAAATTTTTATATTAAAATTCATGACTCGAGTGCAAGAGGCAAAAGGCAAAAGGAGCATTTGAACTTTGCGCTCTCTTTCGACTTGCCTTATTCGCGAAATATAAAAACCAAGAAATAGATACATTTATGGAGATGGCTTCCAATCAATACGACCAACTGGTTTTGCTCACTTGTAAATCACTACATATAGGTAGTAAACTGTCAACTAAAATTTTGCCGTGCAAATGAAATTATTTTAACTGTGTAAATGCAAGTAAATTAAATGGTAAACGTCAATCGTTAAACTGTTTTTCTTCAAAAAATTTATAGAAGGCGGTACAGTCGCTCGATAACTTAATCTCTAACTAACGACCAATTATTAAGCAATTTCACTCTAAAAATACTTCGGGACATTTTCCATTCAATCCACAAATCGATAAATTTCTTCAGAAGCGGTAATACGAGTTTTTAATAATTGTGAAAGTGACATATACTTGCAATCTTTATTGCAAACCAAAATTTATTTCGACCGTTACGAATTAACCTGAGAAAAAACACGCAGGACGCTCGATATTTACTTAAAATACTGAATTTCAGTCGGTATTCACTATTACTTTACTTTTAGTTACGATATCCGACTGTAGTTATTTCATTTTTGTATTTTCTTTTAATTTATTTCATTTATTTGTGCGCCTATAAATATCTGCACAAAAAAATAAGAATCGCAACATTTTTTAGACATTTTATATTTTGCTTCGAAGCGTTTTTTATTTTTGTGAGAAGATGTTTCGGTTTTGTAGAAAACGGTCTGGTATTGCTTGTCTGAGTGGTGGGTACCCCCACTCTGCACGCACTGGGCGGGGCTTTAGTAGTCCGTGACTACTTTGGACCGAAAGCTGCTCTGGTTCTTCGCTACTGACGGCTAATAAATAGCGTTCTTTTGTACCATTATTGATTATAATTTTACATCCTAGTTTTTTCCATTTTATTAACAGAACAATTGTTTTCCAACTTTATCGTAAATTAATCTACATTAGTTAAATATTATGACACATTACAAATTAACATTCATTACACATTATAAATTAACATTCATTACACATTGAAAATTAACATTCATTACACATTGAAAATTAACATTAATTACACATTGCAAATTAACATTAATTACACATTGCAAATTAACATTAATTACACATTGCAAATTAACATTAATTACACACTACAAATTAACATTAATTCCATTTGTTAATTAAAGAACGAGAGCGTAGTTATAGTTATTTCGCTAGTTATTTATTTATTTTCAAATAAGCGGGATGCAAATTTGTAAAATTAATTTCTTACGAATGCACAACTACAATTTTCTACTCTGTAGTAGAAATGGAAACCATTTCTAGTTGAAAAAAACCTTATTTCAAATTCCGGTCAGCGAAGCGAAGAGTTTAAAAGAATCTCGCGATTTAGAAAACTCTTTTCCTTATTACTTAATGCCAATAATGAGTGTATGGCAAAATCCTCGAATTCCTCAAACCAAACTAGTTTGTCATCGTTAAGGGGAAAAAATGGCAGACAAGAAGAAAAAATCCTAAGCCTTCGGGCCTCGCCATTTAAAGCAAATAGAGACACTTTATCACAGTCAATAAATACATGTGTGCCAGTAATTTTAATCTTACTCTCTGCATTTCATTGTGTAAATAATTCATTGATTTTATTGATTCACTGCAAAAATATACTTTCTTCCTTTCATAACACAACATTATTTATTCGCAAAATTATTTTTTTGCTACCAAAAACTACGAGCCGTATTCGAAAAACATGTTCGTACAATTTTTTAAGAAAGCAACACTATTCTTACTTTCGTTTGATTCTAACAATTTTTAGGACCACAAATTTGTGTTGTTAGAGACTTTTATTGTATTACGTATTTTTGGTACATATTTTATTCATCATTAAATTTACTAATAATACACAAATAAATTTTTGGTACTTAATAAAATGCAAGACTGATAAAATGATATAAAGAATAAGAATCGTTAAAAGAAAGTATCGAATTGCAGGTAAAAACGTAGAACATAAAAGTAGTCGGGTATTGGAAATATTTTGATGTTGAAATATGAAATGATTATCAAAATATTTTAACAGTATTTGCGGGTAATTACGTTCACCGTTTCCGATGCAACGTCAGAAAGTCGACTATGTATACCTATCGAGTCGACTTCTGGTTACAGGTGATTCAAGATTTCTGGATTCCACAGCCGTTTAGATAGTTCGACTATTTTTCTCGTTTAATGTTGCGAAATAATCCTATGATATAACTATTATCTCGTCAATGTGATTTTTCTTTAGGGCACTAATGTAATCCAATAATTGTTTATCAAGAAAAACTCTTACCGAATATGTACCACGTGACCCAAAAAACACCCAAGGGATTTAAAATTGCATTGTTCTTAGAATTAAACAGAAACTGAAAAACGGAAACATTTTCCGTAAAAATCAAGATATTTCCCCAAAAGAATTGCTTAAAAATTCTTGGTTTCGAAATACAGAAAACATGCGAAAAAATTGAGCGTACAAAAGAACTAGTGTTTAATTTTTTGCAACGTTTGTTCTGGTGTTTGATTTTAGACATTATTTTTAATTGTAGTATTAATTGTAGTTTTCAATTGTGGTTTCCAATTGTAATTTTCAATTGTAATTTTCAATTGTAATTTTCAATTGTAGTTTTCAATTGTAGTTTTCAATTGCAATTTTCAATTGTAGTTTTCAATTGTGGTTTCCAATTGTAATTTTCAATTGTAATATTCAATTGTGGTTTCCAATTGTAGTTTTCAATTGTGGTTTCCAATTGTAGTTTTCAATTGTAGTTTTCAATTGTGGTTTCCAATTGTAATTTTCAATTGTAGTTTTCAATTGTAGTTTTCAATTGCATTTTTCAATTGCAATTTTCAATTGTAGTTTTCAATTGCAATTTGCAATTGTAGTTTTCAATTGCAATTTTCAATTGTAGTTTTCAATTGCAATTTGCAATTGTAGTTTTCAATTGCAGTTCTCAATTGTGGTTCTCAATTGTTGTTCTCAATTTTTATAATTCACCTAAAAGTGGGTCCAGAAAAATCGAATATAATATAATTAATTAAAGCTGATTTAATGATTGTCATCTTTATTGACTGGCATCAGAGAAGATTTATGCGATTGTTGCAGCTCAGAATAATTGCTCTCGTGAATTACGAAGCAGCTGAATAATGAAAACTGTGACAGGTAGTCATAACTAAAATCAAGTCTCGTACCGATTAGCTGCTTTAAGATCAGTATCTATTTCTTGAGCATAAAAATTTTATTTACTCAACAGGAGTTTTAGCATTCAAGAAAAATTGCGCTATATATCTTTAACAAATTTAAACTCCTCCCAATCTTCATTTTTTCTTCTTGAAAATTTTTTATTGGGTATTTGATTCTTATCTGACAGACTCTACAATTTGTACACATGAGTTGCATTTTCGAGAATTTACTTTCTTGCATCCATATTATATAAATGTTTTCATGCTACCCAGAAAGTTATTTCTTTAATTTTGCTAAATTTTTTTTAATAAATATAGATGGTAAAATAACGACCGATTGATAAATTCGTAATTTTATATTACATTTTTTTTAATTTGTGCTCCTTTTTTAAGCTCATGGTTTTTAGGTTCACAATTTGCTTTTCAAATTTTCAGTGAGGCATTTTATAAACTCATAATTGGGGCATCATATTTTTTGTCATCGATTTGTGTTGACAGTTTCAAAAAAAAGTATTTTTACTTTTGTATTTTGTATTTTGTAAGTCGCTTTTGTTGGAGAATATATTTTTGTGAGAAAAAATTGTCAATTGTCAAAAAAAATGGAAGAAAAACTTGAATTTTTCTCTCTTGCTTTGTGTTTTTTTTTATTCGTTTATTTTAATTTTTATGTGTGACCTATTTAAATAAATAAGAGACGCAGATAATATTCCAGTATTCTCTGATATTGTAAACTTGACTGAAAATGAACTTTCGCGAATTATTTAAATTTATTGAAGCGTATAGAGTGTCTTATCAACGGCCAATACTATTCAACTATTTGGAAAGCTGTTAGCTCGGTCACCGTTTTCTTGATCATTAAATTCTTATGTTCAGTATCACTTTCTCTGGGTGTTCTCTGTAACCTTTTTTTTTAATCAGAAACCAACTGCCATCAGTAATGCTTGATTTGTTATAACTGCAAGTGTCAAAAAATATAATTATAAAAACAGCTCTAAGTGTTAAAAAACAATCAACTAAAAGAGTCTAGAAATATTACTAGAAGCAGTTTAATGAATTTTCGAGAAAAAGTGCATCCTTTCTATAGAGATGACGAATCAGTGAGAAAAATTGTTTTAGTACAATTAGTTTGTGAGAGTGACATAGATTTCTTTAATAGATGAATTACTTTTTTCAGTTTCTTTTTCGACTCTTTTTTTCCAATTAAGGTGTTTCCTTCTTTCGGACAAGAAACATAGGCGCTTATAATTGGTATTATTAGGCACGAAGATAAATTATGTTTTCAGTTTGTTCGGCATTTTTAAATTGAAAATAGGAAAGAAATAAATAGGGACGATCAAAAAGGACACAAATTGTAGTAGAAAGGAATGATTTTTTATGTACCACGAATTATATTTTTTAATTAATATACGTTAATGATTGCTGATTCTTTCTTTTTAATACATTCATAATCGCTGAAGCGAATTTTTTTCAACCATTTAATTATTAATTGAATTTATTTATGAATTGAACGGCTGAATTTAATTATTAATTGAATGGTTGAATTTAATTATTAATTGAACGGTTGAATTTAATTATTAATTAAATGGTTGAAAAAAAATATTCGCTCATTTTTTGTTGTTAAAGTAGATCAGAAGTGGGACATAATTAAACACGAAAAAGAAATAATAATATAGTGAATACTAATTAAAATTGTAAATAAAAACCAAGAGGAGTTAGAAAATTGAAAAACCCTAGCATTTAGAATGTTATAAGGAATTTCATTATGTTAGCAGACGAACGACATTCATCTGGCATTCAAATGCCAACTCTTTGTTTCCAGTCGATTTTACTATTTTAATGCTAAGTTGTATGAATAAATGTAAATAATTTTTACTTCTTGGATGATAATTTCACATGCAGAGACCAGTTTAAAAAATATTTTCTATTAACAATTGAAGTGGGTCTCGAATGGTGTATCAAGATCGATGAGAATTATTGTTTAGTAACTAAAGAATGCTTAAAAAAATACTTGATGAAGAATTTTTGATAAAGAATACTTAATAAGAAGAATAACAAGAATAACAAGAATTTTTAATAAAGAATACTTGATAAAGAATTTTTTATAAAGAATACTTGATAAAGATTGTTCGATAAAGAATACTTGATTCAGAATGTTTGATAAAGAATAATTCATAAAGAACATTTGATAAAGAATAATTCATAAAGAATTCTTAATAAAGAATGTTTGATAAAGAATTCTTGATAAAGAATGTTTGATAAAGAATAATTGATAAAGAATTCTTGATAAAGAATGTTCGATAAAAAATAATTAATAAAGAATACCTAAAACAGAATAACTAAAAAAGTGTGCCTAAAAAATGCCTAAAAAAATGCCTAAAAAATGTTTAAAAAATAATGCTTGATAAAAAATACTTGATAAAGATAATGCTTAATGAAAAAATACGAAAACATTAACATTGTAAAGTGTGAAGTAAGAAAAGGTCTTTTGCCTTTTATCCATTATTATCAGCTAAAAGAGATGTGCACATCGGTAAATTAACTTTTATCGTGATTAGTACTCTTGCGTTATCGACAAGAAAATGTTAGTTTCTAGCCAAGGTAGTAAACTTCATTCGTAATTACATTATACTTCTTTTGTCATAAATTCATCTGTCTTCGTTTGTTATTATTGTAATAAAACAAATTTTTCGCGTCAAACTGCAAAAATGAAGTATTCTCGTTTCTTATTGTTTCCCACAATATTTGTTCCCCAGTCTCAAACTTTCTTTTCTGATTCGAAAAACTTTGAAACTTGAGATAAAAGTAGATTAAATTATGGTGTTAATTAACAATAATAAAGTAAACTGAATGAAAAAATGAAGAATCTTAAATGAAGAATATAGGAAAAGATGGGAGGAAAATAAAACGAAAAAGAAAGAGAAAATAAATAAAGATAAAACATTCATAAAAACGTTAATAAAGCAAGAAGCAAGAAAACCTATAAAACAAACAAAGAAGAAACAAAATAAACAAAAATTAAAGAAGCAATAAAATGAACAAAACAAAGAAGCAATAAAATGAACAAAACAAAGATGCAACAAAATAAACATAAAAACAAAGAAGCAACAAAATAAACAAAACAAAGAAGCAACAAAATAAACAAAAAAACAAAGAAGCAACAAAATAAACAAAAATTAAAGAAGCAATAAAATGAAAAAAACAAAGAAGCAACAAAATAAACAAAAATTAAAGAAGCGATAAAATGAATAAAACAAAGAAGCAACAAAATAAACATAATACAAAAAGGCAATAAAAATACACAAAATACAAAAAGGCAATAAAAATACACAAAATAATAAATAACAGAAAACAATAAAAGAAAACGAAAAAGGTGCACTGCACGAAAAAATATTCGTAAAAATTAATTTAATAATTTAACGTTATTTACTTAGGAAAACTAATAAAAAAATATTGCAAAATTGATCGAAACTGCGAATAATTTTAATAAAACATAAATTTTTACAATTAAGAAATATATATTCGTAATTTATTAAACATTGGGTAATTTTTATGATGCTATTCTCGTAAACGATATTAAATTATTTCTATTTTATGATGATGATGTACAATACAAATTTACAACTTTGCCGTTCAAAATCATTCTTAAGTGCAATTAGGAAGATGTATGATGCTCATTTTTCCGCGTCGTTCAATTGCATCATTTATAAGTGATATAGTAAACACCAAGACGGTAATAGGATACCGATAACACCTGTGAAAGATCGTTTTGAACTTTCTGCGATCCAGTCACTATCGTAAAGAAAGAAAACCTGTTTTTGAACAGTGCTTCTCTCTAGTGCTCTGCGATCAAAGTTTCTCAGCCTTTCACTTCTCTCAGGATAAATCTCAAACACTGCGCTCTTTTCATTTATCTGCAAATAATAAATTAACAAAAATTGTCAAAAAAAGTAACTTTTCCATAATAAATTAAAATTGTATAATTTTTTGGGTGTAAAATAAATTTATTACAATTTTGTACTCATTTTTACTTTATCCGAACTTTATTTTTCTCTTCGTGAAAACTGCCTTCTCGATAGTCGATATGGTAAAAATTCGATTCATTAATAATTGTTTGCTACAAACGAATTTTGTATAAATTTTGTATTTTTGAATTCTTTTCTTGGCTGTTTTTATTATATTTCAAAAATTGAAAGTTTTGCAAAAAGTCGAATTTTATTGACTAAACGCGCTTGTTAATTTCATCATTTTCAGAAAGATGTCTCTGTAGTAGTTTTCAAAAATTGCAAATTGTTTACTTGAAGTCAACAATTTTTAAAAGTTACTTCCAAAGATTGTAACTAACAACTGGTCGTGATAAACATGTTATACAAATATTTTTAAAACTTTTAGAAGCGAAAATATGATGCGCTCCAAAAAAACGGGACATAAGCTATAAAAATTTCGATTTTCGAATCTTTTGATTGCAATTATTTATATTTATTTTATTCATTTTATTTATTTTATTTATTTTATTCATTTTATTTATTTTATTTATTTTATTCATTTTATTTATTTTATTTATTTTATTTATTTTATTTATTTTATTTATTTTATTTATTTTATTTATTTTATTTTATTTATATATTTTATTTATTTATTTTATTTATTCATTTCTTTTATTTCTTTATTTTATTTCTTTATTTTTAAATGTGCGAGTTTTATTCAAAACGAGAGAAAATTCTTCACATTACATTCGTTACTATTATACAACAATTTTTAATAAAGTATCTAATAATGAATCTAAAAAATACAAAAATAACATCTTTTTACTATAACAATTATTATTAATCTTTAGTTGATTAAAGTTAAATGAAACCTTGTAATATTACTGATAGTTTGTCTATTATCAAATAAATATTTATTTGAACCAAGTAATTATTATTTGAATCAAATAAATGGCATTTGAATCAATTATTTCTGTATTTGAATCAACTACTGTTTATTAGACTCAAATAACAATTACTTGGTTCAAATAAATATTTATTTGATAATAGACAAGTAAATGGTTATTTAAATCAAATAAATTTTTTTTTCAGTGTATAATATAACTTGTGATATAACCTGAGTAATTCATTATTAGTTTAATTATTAAACTAATAAAAAATGTCAATGTAATTGTTGAGATAGGAATAAAAAACACAATGTACGTAATATTAAAATCAGTTTATTAAGAAATTTTGTATAAAAAGAATAAATACTAAAGACTACAATAAATAAATGTGATGCCGAAGTTTGATGGTATATAATGCTTTTATAATACTGTGCGTGACTTAAAAGTACGCAATAAATAGTGTCTTTCATAAATAAGCTAATACTATTGATATACGCAATTACTAATATCACTTGAGCTAATTTTACAAAAAACTCCTAAGCTCAGTTGACAAAATGTCCATTGACAATGTTGCAATAAATAATTTCTACAATCTACTCTTAAGTAAACAATTTTCAAAATCTTAAATCAATCCTATAATTCACTTCCAGATAATTTCAAAATCTAAACAAAGAATTATCAAAATCTAGATTTAATTCTTTGAAAACAATTATATAAACTGTTTTTAATCTATAAATTATTTTCAGTTTTTTAATATGAACTTTTTTCAGTTTATCTAAACTTCTATTTTTAAACATTTTTAAACTTTCACTTTTTATAAACTTTTTTCCGCTTATATGGACTTTTTTCCGTTTATATGGACTTTTTTCAGTTTATATGAACCTTTTTTAGTTTATATGAACCTTTTTTAGTTCATATGAACTTTTTTCAGTTCATGTAAATTTTTTAGTTTTTCAAAACTGTTGCAATTTTGTAAAATTTCTAAACTATAAAAATTTGCGGTTAAATAAATAATTCCTAAAAGCTAGTGTCACGTGTAAATTTCTAAAATCTGGCATACTTTCTACAATTTTGCGGTGAAATAAATAATTCCTAAAAGCTACTGTCACATAAAAAGTTGTAAAAAGAAATAAATAATTTCTAAAGTCAATTACATAATAAATGTCTCAGCCTCGAGTGATAAATATCTTAGCCTCGAATAATAAATAATAAATACTAGTTACAAAAGTACTCGTGAGAGCAATCAATACAATCATTCGATAAATATTCGATGCCAGTCGGGTAGTTCTGGAATAACTATGATTTAACTGATACCACATTTTTAATTATTGCATGGTATCTCATCGTGTCGTCATTATGACGTATGACGCACCTGTCTCATTGCAGAAAACTTCAATTGACAGATGTATATGTACTAAGTTAATTTACAGCATGCCATGGTAATTACGTCATCGATACATCAAAAATCATCTTCCCTGACATTTTTCGCTTTTTCCTTTCCAGAGAAGAGTTACTTCACAAGTCACGTTACAAAAATATCGCATGTGAGTTTACAAAAATTTTACAAATGACGTAACAAACTTTAGGACGATAGGAATATCAGAATGTTACGACAATTACGATCTTAGGAAAATTATGATGTTACAAAAATGTTGTGATGTCACAATAATGTTATGATGTCACAAAAATGTTATGATGTCACAAAAGTGTTACGATGTCACATAAATTATGTTACAAAAATGTTATGATGTTACAAAAATTACGATGATACTAAAAATTATGATGCTACAGAAATTACGATGATACTAAAAATTATGATGCTACAAAAATTACGATGCTACTAAAAATTATGATGCTACAAAAATTACGATGCTACAAAAAGTACGATGCTACAAAAAGTACGATGTTACAAAAATATTACGATAGTACAAAAATACTCGAAAATTAAAAAAAGATTGCAACGAGACGAAAATTAAAAAAGCCTCTATTATTTTTTTCGCGTATGCAAACATTGTTAAAATAAACAAAGAATCGCTTCGTCAGGGCTTAAGTAATAAAGCTATTTACAATTTCGCGACTGTTCTAACACTAATCATCAATAACCTAAGAATAATTTTCTATACCGGTAATTCTAAATTACCGGTATTTATATAATTCTAAATTCTCACCGGTAATTTCTAAATAGTTGCATCGCTTTTTCCAGCCTGGCCCAAAAATCATCCCAGAAAAGTAATTTTCAATATTTCGAGCACATTTCTGAAACTACTTTTGGACCATAAAAATAAAGAATGCTTGCCTATGAGGAAGCAAAACGCACGATTGCAATAATAAATACTAAACCTAGTGCAGTTTGAAGAATACAATTTAGAATTAGCCTCTAAATCCTAAAACAGACCAAAGGCTTCTTTGGTTTTTGAGAGAGTGATTCGACTGAATTCTTAATTTTAAATACTGAGATTTCTATCACGGTTTGTTTTTGTTTTTTCTTCGTTTTTTAGTAATCAAATACGTGCCTCCAGCCATGAAGATAATTCCTGTATTTTATAAGAATACCCCAATCACGAACGAGTCTTCTCGTGTCATCAATTGGGTCTCTTTCCACTGAAGACATGATGCTCCTGTCAACTCTCGAAGGAACTTGAAGAGCTGGCAGCAAAAGTATATTTGTCTCCACCTCGCACAGCATCATCGTAAGATAAGACTGAGATGCTTTCAAAGCGTCCACAACTTTCTGATTCGTCTCATCCTCTATCAGCTCTTCAAAAGCGACCGCAAACTTCTGCAGGTCCAAATGCAGTTTTGGCAAATGACTCGCGATCTGCAACAGAAATTAAATTCTTCATTAGAATGTGTTTTCTAGTCTTTTGGCTTTGAGGAAAAATTAAGGAAGAAAACAAATAAATTTAACGAAAAGTATAAAATAAAAATAACGAAGGTGATAATAATTATGATGATGATAAAACATTCGGTTCAACAAAATAATAATTATGATGATAATAATGATGATGATGATAATAATGATGATGATGATGATAATAATGATGAAGATAAAACATTCGGTTCAATAAAATTTTTGAATATCAAACTTTTTTTAGTGTATTTTTTAGTGCCTTTTCTAATGCTTTTTTCTACTCTTTTCTGATGCTAATTTTCAGGAGCCTGAAAAAAGTTTTTCATTTGTTAACTACAAGTTTTGTAATTTGATGTAATCGAGGATGTAATACTTGCATACTACAGTGGAACCTCTATTATCCGAACCGGAAATAATTTTATCCGAACTTCTATTATCCGAACTTCTTTTAGGCTTCTCAAGTTTTTAAATTTATTTTTTATATTTATTC
>WNHD01004990.1:0-10641 GCA_011057455.1 Ganaspis sp. Gsp50 | reverse complement strand
GAGAAAAAGTTTTATGCTTTTAAGTGATAAAGGAACTTATAAAAAAAAATCTTAAAAAGATGTCTTTTTTTGGCCTTCTAAAGTGTACTAGTACCTTAAGTTTTCTTGAAAATTTGACTTTTAGAAAAGAAAAAATCATTATAGTAAACAAATAAAACTGTTACAGTTGGTTCTATATCTAGCCTAGACTTTTTTTCTTTAGTTTTTCGTGACAAAGTAAAGTATTATTGGTTGGTTCTAGGAAGTAAGGTCTTCTGGTAGCAATAGTGGCGTCAAATCTTTTTATGGAGTCGTTTACTCCTTCGATTATTTGTTGCCTTTTTGTTTGAACCTGTTCGAGGTCAAGGTTATCGGGGTCATCAGTCTCTTCATTGCTGCTTCGCGGCTTACCTTGTCCTTGAATAATAATGACCTGTTCGAGGGGTAGCGCTTCTGCTTCCGATTCTAAGGATGGTGAAGAGTATGGCTCAGGTTCCTTAAGTGTTCCTTCCCTGGCTAGTAAATCGGCATTTTCGTTTCCGGCTACACCTTCTTGTGCAGGTGAATGCTCTCAGATGACGTCAAGTGGTTCCATTGCTATTACAAGTCATTCATAAACTCTTTTTTTACAGGTTATTTTCGATCGTCTTACAGTCATTTTCTTACCATTTTTGCAACCATTCGTTAATACTTTGAAACAGCTATTGGACATCCCTTTTTAACCTAAGTTTCCGTATTCTTGCCTTTCTAGCTTATAGAGCAGCTACAGTGGCAGCTTCTATTTCTGACGCGTTATTCGTCTGTCTGACATTATAACGTTTGGAGACATTCAATAGGTTTTCTGGTCGAAACCAGACTCCAATACCTGTTCTTGGACTTCTTCCACAATTTTCGCAACAGGCGCCATCTCCATACACATCTGCGTACGAATCCAGGGCATGTGATCTCCATGGCGAAATTGTCTTAGATTCAGTATTTAACGCCTTAGGCGTCGAAGGTTTTGAAGGAGGAAGGTCGGGGTAGTTTTGACATTCCCAACGGGTACTTCTGCAAGATTTTAGGACGGAGTCCTACTTTTCAACTACCAGTTCTTTTAGGTGGTTTTGGCAAGGTAGAAGGAGGGCATTGATCCTTAGAACTATCCTTGGAATCGGTCGGATTAGGCTGAGTACGAGCCATCTTCTCCATTGCTGCTGCAGCACGCATAATAGGCAAAGCACGTTGGCGTGCCTCGCGGATTTCCCCTAGCGCCTCATTTTCCGAGGGTTCAGACTTTATATTAATTGATTCTTGACTTGGGGAAATGGAAAATTCCGACCATTCAGAATTGGAGTCCTTGGACTCACCTGCAGGGTGGTTTGATAATGCTTCCACAATCCTGCTGATTTTGCCCGGTTTGTGTTCGAACTTATATTGATAATTCTGAAGCCGAATTCTCCATCGTTGGATGCGAGCTCCAGGATTAGTAATATAAATCCAATGCACAGGTTCTAAATCGCATGCCAAAATGAACTCTCGACCGTAAAGATAAGGTCTGAAATGTTCTGTGGCATACAGTATTGCGAGTGATTCCTTTTCTGCCTTGGGGTACATTTGTTCATTATGATTTAATGTCTTTGTGTAGTATGCAACGGGCAGATCTACGCCATCTTTCTCTTGCGTTAGCATTGCACCAACAGCATGATCAGATGCGTCACACGTTATTCTGAAGGTTTTGTCATTATTTGTATACTGGAGGATGGGTTTTTTTACACTGAATTTTTCTGAGCATGGAAAAACTTTTCCTTTGGGGCTCCTCCCACGGGGCATCTTTTTTAGTATTTCTGTTAAGGGTTTAGCCCATTTCGCATAGTCTTTTATAAACTTACGATAATACCCAGAAAGACACAGGAATTTCCTGATATCCTTCGGGATATTAGGAAGTGGGATGTTTTTTATCGAAATTATTATTTTCGGATTAGGTTTAATATATTTTTTACTTATAATGTGACCAAGGTATGCTACTTCTGTTTTTAAAAACTCGCACTTGTCAGACTGGAGTTTTAAGTTAGCTTCTTGCCGTCTCTTAAAGTGTCTGCGAGCTCTCTTGTCGTGTTCCAATAAGGTTTCGGACGGGACAATGATGTTATCCAGGTAAACAATGACTTCAGCTTCCGTCATAGTGTGTAACACATCTTTGAGCAAACGCTGGAATGTAGGCGGAGCACTCGTTATGCGCATTTGCATACGATAGTGTCCACCACGAGACGAAAAGGCAGTTTTATGCCTGTCGTCTGGATGTGTTTAGACCAGGTGAAAACCACTCACCAAGTCAAACACTGTAAAGTACCCCGCTTGCCCTAAGTGCTCCAGTACAGAAACAATGTTTGGAAGTGGAAAGGCGTCTCCAATAATCTTTTCGTTCAGTGCTCGATAATCGACCACCACTCTCAATTTTTTTCGCCTGAGGCATCAAGTTTTCTTGGCATTATTAAGAGTGATGCATTGTAAGGAGAGTTCGAAGGACCTATAAGTCCACTATCAATCTGCTTTTTAACTGAACATCAATCTGATGTAAAGCCTTATTTGGGGACCGATATTGTTTCTTAAGAACGACCTTGTCGTCAATGGTCCGAATTCTATGCTTCATAAGTTTAGTGCTCAAGGTCTTGCACAGTCGTGTTTATTGCCATTGCATGGCAGACACCATTGTTGGCAGAAACCGCGGCCTTATCCAAATAAACACCTTCAGGTGTGTCTATCAGAGAAAGATATTCTTGCTTCAGGTCAGGATTAGTGATATCGATAGCCACTGGTGTTTTTGTCCTTGTGCTTATCTTAACGACTCTCGAAAAGGGTTTGATCTCGGGCTTTAAAGTTTTCTTAACCTTCAGTGATTCCTCGTCCACAAAAGGAATAAACATCACTGGATTGGACACTGTTACCAGTGTATTATGCCTGAACGATATTTGTGCCTGTTCCTGGCTAAGGTATGTTCTTCCAAGAATAGCATGAGTAGAAATAGGAAAATTATTCCTTACTACTTGAAATTCTACCATGGTATTAACAAGCGTCAGTTCTACGGTACCCAATGTCTTAGCGTGGTTTGTGATGCCAGTAATCTCAATGCACTTGCTCCTGGCAAGTGTGAGTTCAGGATTCAATGCACACAGTTTGATAAGATTTGTGTCCGAACCTGGATCCAATAGAAACCGTATACCCTTATGTCTGAATTTGGGAGTATTCAATTGTACGACTGGTGAGTCTAATTGAATGAATTCTTCTTCTCTGCTCTTGCTCTAAAGACTTTACTGAGTCCTCCGTCAACTGCACGTTCGTCGGACGCTGTTGTAATGGACTCGCTGTTGCGTCCAAACGACGAGTCAGTTGAGAGTTTAAATTTACCGATGGCAATAGTGACACTGCTAAAGGAGGAGTTAAACTGTGCTTATAATTTTGGGACGGCCTTTGATAGACGGGTTGTTGATGGTATTTTGTTCTCTTGATTGATATGGTTGTTGATACTCTTGTGGAGGGGTTTATAGGGCTACTGTGGAAAATATGGTTGTTGATAAACAAGCGGCTGATAGATAGGTGGAAAGGTAGGAGGAGGGTTTATCAGTGTGTACAACTCTGTTATTTGTTCAGGGGTGAGTCGTGATGGACCAAGCGTGTTGTTATTCAACACTCTTTGATCTACGTCCTAATACCTGATTATTCTCCTCGGCGTTGGTGCCTGTTTCCATTTGACGAGAATAGGGACTGGGAAAACAAGGACGATCTTCTGTCCTCGTGATGTGGTAAGAAGATCCTTTAGACCTTTGCAGAAACTTTTGACGCCCTTTGGCTGGAAATGCATGCTCTAAGGCTTCTTCGAGGCTTGGTGGGTTTCGCGCATCAACAAAGGTTGACATTTCGTCAGGCAGTCATCGGATAAAGAATTCAAGCGCACAATCTTTAATAGGTTGCAAAATTATCTCGTTTTCCGTCAAGGTTTTATCTACATCGTTTGGTTCTGTAAATACTCTCCCATACTTTGCTTCTATTGCGTGCCTTGCGCCACTTAATAATTCTTGCAACCTATCATGATAGTCTCGAATTGTTACGTTTTGCTTAAGCCTAAGTGTTAAAATGTTCTTAAAGTACCACTGGTACTTACGGAAAAAGCGAAACGTTTTTTCAAATGTTCTAAAAGGTCCTTGATTTTCGAGAATTGCTTGCCACGACAACTATCGCGGGCAGGTCCTTTTAACTTGCTTAGTATCGCCTTTACAAAGGCTGGTTCCTAGTTTTCAGATATAAAAGGGGTGATATTTTCTATATCCTGTATACAATCTCTGAGAGGAGAATTTCGGCCATCGAATATAGGGACGCACATAACATTTTGGCGCAGAGTAAAACACTCAAGTGTGGAAGTCACGGTCATACTTGTGTCGTTCGCGTAAGTTGCCCCGGCAGGAGGCGGGTTTCCAAACAAGTTACCCCCTGGTGTATTCACTGTGGTAAAATTGAAAAAATATATTCTTACTTGTATATACACTTAATCCTAGACAACAATTATAATATTAATAGTATTGGTAACAGTCGTTACTCGTTTTCTTGACTTGGCTCAATAGCCAAGGTTACAATAGTCTTTTATAAAATGTGAAAAATTCTACCTGAGGATTCGCAATAGTGCGGTGGGTTTTCGACACCGCGAAAAATACGTGATCTTAACTCTCGGAAGAGTGGTTATGAACAATCTAAAATTTCGCTTACTGTTTCTAATCTAAGCTCAATTTTTGAAAAAGGACAAGAAGCTCAGTAAAAACCGTCTTTAGTTGCTCGATTTTATCCCTTGCCATGCGCATGAAGTCCGTATAATAATTGACGTTGATCTGTAGGAACTCTATTTACACTTGCAGACCTCGATTACTCTCCTTCACATCATTACAAGCTTTTACTAGTGTTGTTAATCGAGATTGCAATTCAAAAACCTTCTCAGAAGAATTTTCGAATTTTACGACCATTCATTCGGAAGACATTTGAACGATTTACAATTTGAACCTTCGAAATTCCTCTACTAGCAACGCGAGAAAGATCCGCACAGCTGCCACCAGGAGCTTGTTACGATCGGAAAGATAATGTACTAATAATATGTTACCACCTTAAATAACTTTCCAACCATCGGAGGCACAAGCTTCCAAATTTAAACACTTTCACTATTTAAATTTATTTATTTTTATTGCGGAATCATTTTAACTCTTTTACAATTTATTGTCACTGCCAAACCACAAGTAAGTAAAAATGAACTAATATTCCAAAGTTTAAACTTATAAAACTTTAAACAAAGAGGCAGGTAAAGTCAGTGTAGACACAATTTAATTCCCTTTTATGAATTTATTAACCAAGACAAATTTACAAGAAAAACGAGGAATTAATTCCTACGACTGTTACCATTTAAAAAAAATATAAGGAACTATACATTATTGTCCTTCCCTATCCTTTTCTGCCACTCACACACACACTTAAAACTACCGATGGAAGGTGGCTGCTTACAGTAGCGCTGCTGCTTCCGACGGGCGAAAATTAGAAAAATTGGTCTTTGTTAGACGCCTCTACTATTGCCGCAGTTTGAAGTGCCAGGCTGCACTCTCGGGTATCCTGTTCAGTCAGTCGGAAAATCCTTGATGCGATATCTTTAAATTTTCCAAAAGTAGGCTTCGCCGCCTCTGTCGATCGAAAAATTTAGTTTTATTTACCGTCCGCCACAAATTTGTTCTCAACTTCGGAGAGATGTATTTTTGGATCGAATCGCGGATGGGCTACGTTGCGACAATTCCTAAAATTCAATTATAGTACACCAGGCTAGAGCCAGAGACGGTGTTTCTTGATCTAGAAGGAACAGTAGACTGCATGATGATGTTTGCCGCGATGCTCCTCGATGTGGACATTGTGAAGCAAATGTGTAAAATTTTGATGATCAAGCAAATTAGGATTCGTCAGGTAATTGTCCCTACTGAAAATTTCTATATAGGATCCTACATAGAATCTTACATAGGTTCCTATATCGATAACTATATCAAAATCCATGTTCGTTATAGGAATCTATGTAGGATATTATATGAAATTTTACATAAAGATGAGACACGATTTAACATAAAAATTCATATAAGAAATTGCTTTTGTGTCTCCACATAAAAATTTACGTAAATCCCTATGTAATTTGCTACAATTTTTCTTATCATATATTTTAGTCAATTCCCTATGTCAATTCCCCAGGTCATTGCACCAAACTTAAAATTTTTGTTATAAATATTCGCTTTTAGTCACAAGGATTCCAAAAATGCAGGAAAAAAGTCTGTCCGTCTGTCTGTCCGCGCAAAATTTTGTTCGGGCATCACTTCAAAACTATTGGCCGATTAAGTTGAAACTTGGCAAAGTATTTCCTACTGACTCAACTTAAAAACATCACTTTATAAAATTAGGAAATATTGATTAGAAGCTGAGATATACCCATATGTCACGTTTATACAAATAACCATAAATAATGGAGGTGCTATAAGAATGGTTGTTATAACAACAGTTGCTAAGCAAATGGTCACCATAATAACGGCTGTTGTGAAAATTGTTACCATAACAACGGTTACTAAGGAAATTGTTACCATAGTAACGGTTGCTAAGGAAATTGTTACCATAGCAACAGTTGCTAAGGGGAATATTACCATAGCAACGGTTTCTAAGGGGAATATTACCATAACAACGGTTACTAAGGGGAATATTACCATAACAACGGTTGCTAAGGGGAATATTACCATAGCAACGGTTTCTAAGGGGAATATTACCATAGCAACGGTTACTAAGGGTAATATTACCATAACAACGGTTTTTAAGGAAATTGATACCATAGCAACTGTTGCTAAGGTGAATTTTACCATAGCGACGGTTGCTAAGACGAATTTTTATCATAGCAACGGTTGCTAAGGGGGATATTACTATAGCAATGGTTGCTAAGGGGAATATTACTATAGCAATGGTTGCTAAGGAGAATATTACCATAGCAACGGTTGCTAAGCGAAATTTTACCATAGCAACGGTTGCTAAAGAAATTGTTCCCATAGCAACGGTTGTTAAGGGAATTTTTATCATAGCAACTGTTGCTAAGGGAATTGTTATCTGAAGTGTATAATTTGGCAAAGTAGTTATTAAGTGATGAATGTAGAAAATTTTAGTCAGACAGACGGACAGGAAGATTTTTTTTTATTTTTAGAATCACATTTATTCTTAAAAAATACTTTGCGTACCAGCAATGTGGATGCGTGCCGCTATCTGAAATGACCGCTAAAGACGGGCTCGTTGGCTAGATTCTATATAAAGTCCCTCTTAAGGAGAATAAATTTACTACATTAAACCTCATAAAAATGCGGTAAATAAATTTACTGCAAAAAATCTTTTAAAAATTCTTAGACAAATTCCTACCTAAAATCTTAAAAAAATTCCTAGTTTAAATTCTACATGCAGCAAATAAATTTACGATATTAAAGTTTTTAAATAATCCTAGATAAATTCCTATATAAAATCTTACAAAAATTCTTAGATGAAATCATACATAGGGCAAAAAGTTTACTACACTAATTCTTTTAAAAATTCCAAGATAAATTTCTACTTAAAATCTTACAAAATTTCCTATATAAAAAATGCAACTAAAAACAAATTCCTACAGAAAATCTTACAAAAAGTCATAGATAAATTCCTACATAAAACACGACGGGGCTCAGTTAACTTCAACCCAAAAGTGCTTGTTTATCTCGGTTTTTTTTGTTCTTCTTTCTGGGATGTCTCCTGTTGAATTTAAGCCAAAAACAAAAAAAATCGGTTGGACACTTTTTCAGAGAAAAAATTTTTTCAATTTTTTTGAGAGTTTAATCAACTTAGTTTTTCAAAAATAAATGCAAATAAGAGTTACATCGGCTAAAGTTATTAGAAATAGTGTCCAAAAAAGAGCCTGGATGCGGAATACCTTTCGGCAACGGAAACCCATTAAAATTTAAGAAAAATCGTGAAAAATCGGCACAAAATCCAGTTATTTTGATTTTACTCTCTACCTGTTGTCGTAAACTTTAAAGTTATTTACAGAAAAGTTAAAGCGTATAAAATTTGCAAGAAAATAAAAAAAATCTAATCCTTTATCTTTAAAACTTTCAGAAATATGGCCTTCCAAAGTCAAATTTTGTAGAAGAAATTTATTTGAAAAATTTATAAATTTTAGTTTTTGTAAAATAAATAGTTTTGTGTTGATCTGAGGCAAATATTTTACTAACATAAATCAAAGTTGACTTAATTCTGAGAAAATCTGTCGCAAGGTTAGCTTTCTATCTTTAATATGATAAAAGTTACGAGCTTCCAAACACGAACTTTTTTCATAAACTTTTGTTAAAAATGTGTAATTTTTAAAATTTTTTCGAGGATATTAGCCAATAAAACTTTCTCGTTATATGATTTTATGGTCTAATTGAAAGAAATGTAAGTCCATTTTAACTTTTATAGGAACAATAAAATTTTAAAGAAATTTATTTTAATAATAATTAAAATATAAATAATGATGATTCTATCACTCAGTCGTTATTGAAAGTAAACTGTCTAGTAATTAAAATTGTCTTAAATAAATCTTTTCTCATCAAAATATGTTGAACTATATTTAACAGGAGAAGTTAAAAAGGACCTACTGGTTGAAAACATTTATTTTTAATTTTTTATATTTTTCTATAATAATATATGCTACACTCTTATTAATACAACAAACCGCAATTTCCATCTAAAATATTTTTTTACACATTCACTTTAAAGAATAAAATATCAAAAATACGTGTATTTGATAACTTTAAAGTTTCTTTTCTCGAAAACTTTTATTTGGACCTTAGGTGCCTTTTAACTTCTCCTGTGACACATATAATGTTTTTCAGATTAATCACTCCAGTATTAACAAGAGTATACATTAAAATAAGTCCTGTGAATTTAAAATGTTCTAAAAGTTACAATAATGTAAGTCAACTTTCTGCATATTTTCGTAAATTCGCTAATCAATAAGAACATAAATTTGGTAAAGCGTAAATGTATTGTTGTTCTTTTACATTTACATGTACACGTACAGTTGTGATCTCATGTGTATTTATACTCAACTGTTCTTTTTTTATAGAAACAATTTTTCTCGTCATTTCGCATTTATTTTCGAAAGCATTTTCAGTTATTATTTCCTGTTCTACGGTATATTCTACATTGTTTTGGCGATCTACAATAAAATAAATTAGTTTTACGTATCTACTGTCTTTTAATTTAGCAAAAGAATTATCAGATCGTTTATTTACTTTTACGGACGATAAGTAAAGACAACTATCTTTTGTAATTTTTTTAAAAGATCGTTCTGTATTTGAAAGACGCAGTTCTTCTGTCAAATTAGCAGTTACACTTATAGATTTTCCAAAATATCGAACAGTTGAAATTTTTCACTTTTTTGGACCTACAGTGTAGTCGAATTTAAACAATACGTCTTAGTTTGTTCTGGTGCAAAAGAAATAACTCTTTTCATTAGTACTCTGTAGCTTGCGTTCATAGTGATGTGCCTGCAAATTTGTTTGTGTACACCTTTTGCTGCATGCACGACATTTAATAGTCATGCGTGACCTGCTTCAAATGCAAATGCAGAGTGTTCATAAAGTGGTCCCCAATTTAAGACAGTGATTGCTAGATGAAGCAGCAGATGGATATTGAATGTCATCGCATACTTTGAATACAAACATTGTGTGTCATTCACAAATTCATGCAGCAACTCATCAGCCTGGTTAAGGTCACTAATGGAAATTGTGGACTGAAGAAGAATGCGGATAGCCTTTACTAACTTTATCCAATGATCGATTAATCTTTTGTCAAGAAATCTAGACACAATTGGTGCACTATAGTATAGTAGCCAATTTTGCCATTCACGAGCTTTCCAGTGTGCTTGGTCTACTAATGACCTTGACAGTCTACCAACTAGATGTGGAGCTTTGGTTGCATTAAGAAGATTATTAACATGATTAATTTCCGATTTCCTCATTGTTAGTATACTAGAAGCACCATTTTTATTGTCAAGCCAAATAGTGTCAAATTGTTATACTAATCCACTGACAAGGTGCATGTCATCAGGCACAAAACACTCAATGATATTAAACTTTTTTAAATTTATCAAAGCAGATGGATTCTTGAATCTATAGCATGAATTATCGGCCGTACCTTTTTGCATGTGAAGAATGCTTTATTCTTCGCTCCTGAGTAATCCTTTTACATCCTTCCAAGGATATTTAGAACTGCCAGAGTTTTTTTTATGTTCGTTCGCCATCCATACAGTAGGATGCTTGCACCAGTTACATCCAAATCTTCCGTTGAACTGGGTTAGACCCTGTATTGACGCTCGAGCAACTGAATCAACGCAGCATACTAAGCAGAACAATTTTAATAGTCGCATTACGCCTTTTATAGTGCATTTCAGTTTTAAGGGTATGTTAAAGTTGTCATGTACACATCGAATTTTTTCGCGCACGCCATTCCCAGAAAAACTAAAATTTTGATATTTTACTTGTAGAAATAGTGAAAGGAAGTGTGAAACATTGTTTCTACACTTAGTTTTAGGTTAAAGAATTAAAAAAATTGTATTGATAAAAATAAATA
>WNHD01004989.1:0-10641 GCA_011057455.1 Ganaspis sp. Gsp50 | reverse complement strand
ATAGATCGATGTGTAAGGTCCTAAATATACAAAATCTATGTTTATCTCAAATTTTTTAAAAAATGGATTTATCAGCTTTTGTTCGCTTACTCCTCAATTTTACAGTACCATTTATAATCCCGTGAGCACCTGTTTTAATCATTTCAAATTAATTATTTCTTTTTGCTTTTAGTTTCAAAATGAATATTTTTCTTTAAACGTATTTTAAAACTATCGAAATTTTAAATTGAAAAAGCCTAGGATTAATTTTTTTCAATTAATTTTAGAGTAGTTATTGAAAAAATAGTGCAGGCGGTAATGGTTATTTAAAAAAAAAAAACTCTTGAAATAATAAAGATTTTTTTACATTTTTAGTTTTGTTAGCAAGGCAACTTTGCATACAATTAAATTAAAGTATCAGAATTTTTTATAGCCATACAGCACAGTTGTATGAATTTTTATATAGAATTTATATTGTTTTTCTTACATTGAAGAAAGAAGTTAATTGAGAACAAAAATATCTTCTACAAAATTCTGATAAATTATCTTTCATTTCATCGAAAATTACCTTTCAAATAAAGAACATGAAAAAATCTTTATTATTCCACGAGTTATTAATTTACCAAGGAAAATTGCATTTACACTATTTTTGCTACTACTGCTTAAAACAATGCTTCCCTATGAGGAAGCAAAATTATCAAAAAAAAACTTCATCATAGGCCTATTTTCTTCAGAATTTAAATAGTTTTGGACTACCCAAAGAGAAGAAATTTATTCGCCTTATAACAAAGAAATTAATAAGTTTTAAAAGCTTTAAAATTTTCACCGTAAATTTTTTAGTTTGGTTTAATTATTCAATAATAGTTTAATTGCTTTGTAGTTCAGTTTTTAAAAATTCTATAATTTTGCAGATTAAGCGAGCAGCAACTAGACGCAAGGAGAAGGGGTTTGGAGCAGTATTTAGAAAAAGTTTGTGCAGTTAGGGTTATAGCTGAAAGTGATGCAATGCAGGAATTCTTGACGGATAGATTAGAGGAAGATGGTGATCAGGGACCTGCAGTTGATCTCAAAATTCTTCTTCCTGATCGAGAAGTTGTTACCGTCACTGTGGCTAAAGCTGCTCCTGTTAAAGATGTCTATGATGCTGTTTGTTGCCGAGTAGGATTGGATGCCGAGACTGCAAAATACTTTTATCTTTTCGAAATCGTCGAATATAATTTCGGTACTATAATCTGAATTTTTTTATCTTAATATTTTCTACCATATTTCACATTTTTCTAAAGTAACAATTGCTCAAGATATTCAAGAACGAAGTTGCATTGCGATTTATTAAACAAATCAATTATTATTTAAAATTGAAAGTGGAATATTAGTTTGAAAAACTGAAATTGGAATATTAGATTCGAAAAGTGAAAGTGGAATATTAGGTTTAAAAACTGAAAATGGAATATTAATTTTTAAAACTGAAATTGGAATATTAGATTTAAAATCTGAATTTAAAATATTAGTTTCAAAAACTAAATTAAAATATTTGTTTCAAAAACCGAAATTAAAATATTAGTTTCAGAAATTATTTGAATAATAATATTTGGAAATTCAATTTAAAATTTGAATTCAATTACAGTGAGTGAAAAACATTAAGCAGTTTTAAATTTTTAGAAAATTTTGTTTTTTGGCTAAAGTTGAAATCTGAAAAAGTTTCCCAAGCTGAAGAAAATGTAAGAAAGTAATGACATTCGTTATTTTTAATCTTTGGAATTTTCTCTTTAAGTTGAGGCTAAGAATGTTTAGAAATGTTAATTAGTCTTTGAGTTATGAACGAAAACATGAATTTAGTTTGTGCAGTCAGTCAATTGCGTCAACAATTATGTTATTCACCTTCTGAGTTGCATCATTTTTCGGTAACTCTTTTAGTTTCAGGAAATATTTGTAGTCTTTTTTCAAACATTTTTCAAAGAAAGTATTACTATAGAAATAAATATCACTATATTTTTTTTATTTAAGAAAGTTAAAAACTTCAAAAAGTTAGCTTGAGAAGCTAGCTCAAAAAAATAGACCAAGAAATTTGAGGAAATATATATATATACTCGGTATTTTTAATCGCAGGAATTTCCTCTTTAATTTGAGACCAAGAATATTTGGTAATGTTAATTAGTTTTTGAGTTATGAACGAAAACGTGATTTTAGTTTGTGCAGTCAGTCGATTGCATTAAAGGTTTCGTTATTTACCTCCTACTTTACTTTTACTTCTTCTTCTTCTTCTTCTTCTTTACGAAAAAGGATGCTGTGAATGAAATAGACAACGTGAGTCAAATTACTGCAAAAACCGAAGTCACGTTTTTGATCATAACTCAAAAACTAACAAACATATTTTAACATTCTTGGACTCAAATGAAAGAGGGAATTCCGCAGATTACAACTTTTAAGTTCATCTTTACTTTTTGTTTAAAAATTTTAATTAGTTTTTGAGTTATGAACGAAAAAGTGATTTTTTTTAAGTTTCATAATCTTTTCATGACTTTTCAAGTTTGAGAGAAAACTTAAAATCGAAAAACGAAATTTTCATGAAACTGAAAGTCTACTTAATCTATCGTTACACTATTTTGATATAAATATGTTTTGATATTTTTGCACCCAATGGCTCAATTAATTTTAAATAAAGCTCATGAAATGTTTCTTATTTTTCAGAGAGAAAGTTACAACCCCATGAGCATCCACACACCTTGTATATTCAAAATTATTCAACTGCCAGTGCTACTTGTTTATGCATTCGAAGATGGCTTTTCAATATTTCTAGACCTCTGAGTGAGCAGGCTTTAACGTGGATATTTTGGCAAACTGTCGACGAAGTTAACAGAGGTCATATTTCTGCAGGCGAGAGGCTTTATCAACTCAAAGCTCTGCAAGATGCTTCTAGAAAACACGAGGTATTTATAACTTGAACCAAAAAGTACCAATAAAAACAAACTCTTTTAGAAAGAAATTTTTTTTGGGACGTTAAAAGTTTAAAAATTTGGAAATTAAATATTTTATTAATAACTGGAAACATGGAAGTACAAAAATTAAAGTTAAAAGCCTTTTAAATTTTGAAGTTAATATTTTTTAAAGTTAGCAGTTAACATTCTTTAAATTTTGAAGTTAACATTTTTTGAAGTTAGAAGTTAACATTTTTTAAAGTTAGAGGTTAATAATAATAAGTTATTTTTTGAACTTGCAAGCTAAAAGTATAAGTTTGGTTAAAAGTCTAGAAGTTAAAAGTTTTTGAGGTATCTAAAAATTGTTGGGTTCCAAGTTTATAAAATTCGAAAATGTTCAATATCTCAGTGACACTTATATATAATTGTAATTTTTTGAAAAAAACAGTCTAGAAAAAATTTATTATTTTCTTTTAGTACCTGAAATTGGCTCGTGAGTTGAGTGGATATGGAGATATCGTTTTTCCACATTGCGCCTGTGATTCTAGAAAAGAAGGTCATGTAGTTGCAGCAATTGGAACTGCATCCTTTAAATTACATGCAGCTAAAGAAGACGGAACCTTAGAATCACAGGTGGTCGAATTTCTATGGAATACCATCACTCGATGGGAAACTGACGAGGAAGGAATGGCTTTTTGCTTCCAATACACAAGGTCCGATAATCGACCTCCTCGCTGGCTCAAAGTCTTCACTCCATATGTAAGAAAACCAGAAGATTAATAAAATAATCGTAGTGACATAAAAAAAGCAATAATAATAGCAGTAAAAATGCAATTAAATATGAATAAGCTGAGGCAAAGTTTTTTCGGCAATTTTTAAAGTAATTTTGAAACTATTTTAAAAAATGGTACAAAGCAACGGTAATGATTTTTTGAATTTAAATAACTCGTGAAATTAAAGAGTTTTTCATTTCAAGTTCAAAATTTAATTTCTTGAATTTATTTCTTTAACTTTTTTAAATTTCTTTTAATTTCTTTTACTTTCTTGTATTTTATTTTATTTTAATTTTAATTTTAAGTTACATAAACGGGACAAAAAAGTCCTTTTACAAAAAAAAAGATTTAAAATAGATATTCAGATATTCTTATTTATTTTCTTTAAAGATTTATACAGGCTAATAATAACATATTATATATTATATAACATAGGCTAATATTTTATAACATAATATAATAATTATGTATACTTAAGAACTTATTTATGTTAAGCCGCACTTAATTTAAATGTAAATGTTGATTTCTTTTAATTTAGAATGGTCTTGGAATTTAAGATAATTTATCATTATTATTGCATAATTTTTTCCCTGCATTTTGGAAGATGCCGAACATGATTTGAAACAAGCAAAAAATGTAAATGTTAATAGTAGAGAGAAAAATATTCCTAAAAATATAAAAAATTATTAATTTATGAAAGAAATGAATTATTTTTTGTACAAATTTTTTAAGGATGTCTTCAAAATACACTTTTTATTTAATTTATCTTTTTTTCAGACCACTGAAATAATTTTCAATTTTTCCAACTCCTTCGTTCTTAATTCAGTATCTTTCAAAATATATAAAAACAATTGGATAACAATATGAATAATTTTTCTTATTTTTATGAAAAAATAGCTTTTAAATGCGACAAAGAACGTAAAAAAATTTTTATTATTTCATGAGTTATTTATTTTTAAGAAGGCGTTACCATTTGCACTATTTATTCAATAACTGCTTCAAAAATGATCGAAACAACTTCATCCTAGGCTTATTTTACTCAAAATTTGAATAGCTTTGAATTCACAAAAAATCAAAATTTTCATTTTGAATTTGCGAACAAAAATGAATTTATTCAAAGTTCTTGAATTCGCCCTAATCGGTGACTGTAGTAAATTTTACACAATTATTATCTCTCGAAATTAGAATTTTGCTCTAAATTTTATACTGCTAAAAATTTGAATATTTCTGAAAATTTTAATACTGATTAAAATTTGAATATTTGAATATTAATTAATATTCGAATAATTCCTATTATTTAAAAATTGCTTATTATTTGAATGCTGCTTAACATTTGAATGCTTTGAAACAAAATTTTAATCAAATTCGAAAACTTTTTCAGTACACGTTCCTGGCTGATTGTTTCGACCGAATAGCTGAGGAAGCAAAATGGGATGATTCCGGCGAATGACGAAATCTGAAAAAATAAGTATAATTTATTTTTTTTCTGTTGGAAAAAAGACATGCGTGCATTGTTTTTGCACTGATCCCGAAACTCTTCAATTTTCACGTTTGGTCGAAATGAATCTGAGGCAAGAGTTGTTAGTAAGATTCTAAATAGTAGTTAATTGAAACTCCATCAATGAGACAAAGTTGAATTTTTTAATTTTAAACACCTATTGTTTAATTTTTGAGAAATGTTATTTTAAAAAATGCGTGAGTGGATTTTGCATTAGATGCACTTTATCCTAATATATGCAAAAAAGAAAACTTGTTACTCGATTCTTTAGCGGGTAAGAAGTTTGAGATTTACAAAGTATTCTACGTAAGAAAAGGCACAATAAATATAATCGCCTATTAATCATAATTCACTTGGCCTATTAGCGAGTAATTTCTGTTTTCGTGAAAACAATAAAAAGGTATTTCCTTATTAGTATATTTTCGTATTCCATAGACACGATAAAAAGAAACACATTCTATTAATTAGGTAAACTGTGAATCATTCTGCTAACCAACTTTTATGTGTACATTTGATTGATTCTTATTCGAAAATGTTTTGTTTTAATTAAATACTAATTAAATCAATTTAATTGTTTAAATAAAAATAAAAATTAAAAATTAATTAATTGAAATTAATTAAAATTAAAAATTAATTTAATTAATAAAATTAATTAAATATCTCTGTAATTTTAATAATTTTTTGTAGATCGATTTTAACGCACTGAAATTCTGATTATTGCTTCTTCGTTGAAGATTTTTTTACTATGTTTTTCTAATTCCTTAAACTCCTTATTTGTAAGTTATTTTTAATTAACGAGTCTTTTAATGATAAAGGTGATAAATCAAATTTTATACGTCGATAAAGTTTTGAAAATAATTATATAATTGTGCCATAAGACTGTCAATATTTCTCAGAGAATATTAATATCCTGCCGATGTCATTGAAAAGTGAAACTGAAAATTAGATTTCCGCTTTATTGTTAATTAGTGCCATAGTTTTTTTTAAAGAAATTAATTTAAACATGAAATCAAATTTAATTTTTACTTTCCGTGTGCTTTTTTACATTATAGTACAAAGTTCGGACAGCAGAATGATTAAAGGGTACCTATAGTATTTTATTATAATTATAATAATTCACTTGAGATAGTACTGTCAAAAAATGATTACAATTATTATTTAAGTCCTCTTAATTAAAAATTGGTATAAATTCTATTTTCATTAATTTTTTATTTTTATTAATAATTTTTGGTATTATTCTATTTTCAAAATTGAATTAAATTGAATTAAATCAACTTCTTATTATCTTGATTTTACAATTTTTATTCTTATTTGTTTATTAGTAAAATGCCTATATTTTACTACTACTACTACTAAAATGCAATAATCAATTACAATTTATTTACGAAATTTCCATCATTAAGAGGACTTAAATATTCACAAAAAAGTTTAGTTCTATTTAAAAATTATTTTCGTTGGAAACAGAACCCTAATACTCACTTTATTATGTAAAAATAATAGGACAGATACTGATAATAATGGATCTTTACCGTAAAAGTATACAATCGCAAATAGCGATTTTCATTAGGTAGATCATAGGAGAGGATTCTGGGACGAGTGTTATTTTAAGGCAACAAAGACTTTTTTATTTTTCTTCGAATCATTATTAAAAAAAAATCGTATATATAAGGTACAATAAATTCATAAATTCACTTCGAAAGTTCTTCATTTCTAAAGCAATATTTTTCTATCATCAACTATTTTCTTCAAATTCCTTGTTCAATGAGTGCAATGAGTATGCAAAAAATATGAAACTCATCAATTCTTTGAAAATCAGATTGTAACCATTTTGTACCTTTTTATTATACATGTTTTTCAAGCTGCTTCGATTACGTCTAGCTTTATTTTTTAGCTTTGCAAGAGAAAAATAATTATTAAGTGCCCTAGTAATAAATTAGTACTGTTACATTGTATGTACAATTTTTAAGAAAATTTGCATAGCTTTGAAAATACGTCTAAATTCACTTAGTAAATTTGTTTACCAATTGAGGATTATTTTTGCTGCAGTGATGTAAAGTTTCGTTCGATTAGGTAAATGATTTTTTGAAAGAGAAACAATTTTATTTCTTGAATTGAACACTTCTTTACGAAAACTTTATTAAAATATAATTCTTTGAAATTGTTTATTTAAAATGTGTTTAATAATACTTTTTTTAAAAGTTTTAAAAAACACTTTTTTAAAATGTTTTTTTTTCAAACTTTTTTCAAAAGTTTTAAAAAATTCTTTTTTAAAATGTTTTAAAAAGCAATTTTTTGAAAAGTTTTAAAAACCCTTTTTTGAAATGTTCTAAAAAACACTTTTTTAAAATGTCTTTAAAAACACTTTCAAAAAATGTCTTTAAAAAAGTTATTTTAAAAATACATATTTCATTTTTTGATGAAATTGAGTTTTAAATAATTGGAACAAACATTTTTTAGGGAAGAAACAGCTGAACATTTGTTTTAAAATAAAAAAGCTTTTTCCGAAAGTGAGCAATGGAAATTTTCAATAATTTTGACATTCCTACTTGTCTATTAGACGAAACACATTTTATTTTTTATGAAAAAATTATATATGAAGGTTGAAATAAATTTTGATTTTTATTGTCAGAAAGGAAGGAAAAAATGTATTCGTTACAAAAGCGGAAAAATACTGCAACTTAATGTAATACATACAAAAATAGAAAGAATTGAAAATTTATATGACATTGTAATTAAATTATGACATTGTAATTTTTTAAAAATTAATATTGGCTTTATTAGTTACATTATCTTCAGATGTTTTTAAAAAAGCGTTTTTTATTGTACTATTGTTCGAATGTTTATTATTTAAAAAAAATTATAAATAAAGTATATTGTTACATTTACATTTTAAACAAATTAATACAAAAAGAAATAAATTATGTTCTAATTTATTAAAAATTCTATGAATACGTGGTTCATAATTTGTTGATAATTATAAAACGAGATTTATAATTTATTAAAAATTCGAAAATAAAATTTATATGCAAAAAATTAATACTAATAAAATGATAAAATATTTATTTAAATAATAAATTATAATTTAGTAATATTTGTTAAATGAAATTTATCGTTCATTGAAAATTATAAAAAATAAAAGTTACATAATTTTCATATCTCTGAATATCGTGAAACTAAAAAAGTCATTTTATTGTAAAAGACATTACAATTCTTTTAAAAATAATTTGCGAGTGAATTTTTTGGATTTTGGAATCCAGAGATAAATTGTACATAGTCAGATAAATATGATTCATTATTGCATAATAATAATTATAAAGAATGTAGGTAGCGTTAAAATACTGATTTCATGTTATGTGTAAACGTCTTTAATGCAATTAATTTACTTTGCAAAAGAAAACTGTAAATATGAAAGAATGATAATAAAAAGTTGTATTCGTTGCGAATAATCAATATTGAAAAAATTGTATTATAATGCAACATTGCATTTTCATTTTCACCTGTAAAGTCAATTTTTTTCGTGACAAAAATATCTACGAGCAATGATATTGAGATAAATGTCCAACGTTATTGTTTTAAAAACAGTAATTGTCTTTGTCGAAATTTAAGAATCCTCTACTACGAAAGTTTTTGACTTATTTTTTAAGTCTACCTTTATTTTGTGATGGCTTATTTAAATTATTGTGCGAGTGATAATCGATAATCCGGTCGTACTGTGAACGTTAAAATGACGGGATTTAAAAGATTTTATTCGTTGAAATGTATTGGATTTTTATTGCTTAATTGCTAATTATTTTAATTAATTTAATAACTAAGATAACTTTACTGTTAATGATAAGTGCAATCTAAAATAGAATTGATCCACTTAATTCTTTAGATAATGAGAATAGTTTAAGAATATTCGGCTTTTTTAAAAGTTATTGTCTTAAAATGACTTCTAAAATTGAATTGAATTTCTTTTTAAATTGAACGAAATTAATTTCCTCTAAAGAAAGAAACGAAGTGCATTTCTTCTAAAATTAAATTTCCTCTAAAATTAAAATTAAAATATGTTTCTTCTAAAATTGAAACGAAATTTCCTCTAAAATTAAAATGAAATTTCCTCTAAAATTAAAATGAAATTTCCTCTAAAATTGAAATGAAATTCAGTTTTATTTAAAATTAAAATTAAATATCCTCTAAAATTAAAAAGAAATTAATTTCCTCTAATAATAAATCGTAATGCATTTCCTCTAAAATTAAAACGAAATATACTCTAAAATAAAAATTAAATTTCCTCTAAAATTGAAATTAAATTAGATTTCTTTTAAAATTAAAATGAAATTCAGTCTTATCTAAAATTAAAATTAAATGTCCTCTAGAATTGAAAGGAACTTAATTTCTTTTAAAATTGAGACAAAATTTCCTCTAAAATTAAAACGAAATTAATTTCTTTTAAAAATAAATTGAAATGCATTTCCTCTAAAATTAAAACGAAATATACTGTAAACTTAAAACGTAATATACTCTAAAATAAAAATGAAATTTCCTCTAAAATTGAAATTAAATTAGATTTCTTCTAAAATTGAAACGAAATTCAGTTTTATCTAAATTAAAATTAAATATCCTCTAGAATTGAAAGGAACTTAATTTCTTTTAAAATTATGACGAAATTAATTTCCTGTAAAATTAAAATGAAATTAATTTTCTTTTGAAATTGAATTTATTTTGCTTAGGTTTGTAGATTATTTTTTTCTGTGATTTATCTCGTTCTGGAAGTAGGGTCTGATAATTCGATTATTGAGTCGTAAATCGGTCATAATTAACTTAAGGACGAGTAGTTTGTAATTTAATTATCGTTGTATCAAGATCATATCATTACAGTTAACTATTTAGGCGTTAATTAGTAATTAACCGTAGCAATAGATCATAAATTCCAAGTTGTCGATCTATTATTATAAAAATAAGTTCGAGTTGTTTGCTGAACTGGTACTTTGTCCCAGGGAAATTGTTCAAATCCTTGTCGATTCATCATTTTAGCGAACCAAGTGAAAAAATTAAAGTAAACCAATCAAAATCTCGCAGTTTTTTATTTTCAATCATCCCTTTCATTTCGTCCTATGATTTCCTTACTTCTGTACTTTTGTTTTTTACTTGTTTCGTTCTTTTGTTTTTTAATTTTTTTCCCCTTTTTAAATATTTCTTCTTTTTAACCATTTCTTCATTTAAAATATTTCTTCTTTTAACCCTTTCTTCTGTTAAATTCTTTCTTCCTCGCTTTCTTCTCTTTCAATATTTCTCCTTTTAATCCTATCTTCTGTTAAATACTTTCTTCTTTTTAACTAAATATTTCTTCTGTTAAATTATTTGTTCTTTTTCACTCTCTTCTATTAAACTATTTCTTCTTTTTGCTTCCTCATAGGGAAGCCTTGTAATCGTGCCGATTTTCGATTTTCCAAAAATAGTCTAAATCAACTCATTTTCATCTAAAAAGTATAAA
>WNHD01004988.1:0-13553 GCA_011057455.1 Ganaspis sp. Gsp50 | reverse complement strand
CTTTTGTGTGAGGATAAAATTGATACGACTAAAAGCTTTTGAATAAATCGCAGTGTTCCGACGTACCCCCGTACCAACAAGCCCCGCTCTCCCCTATAGCTACTTTTCTATAATTGACATACCTAATCAGTGTCATACATTTATAGAAATTTGTGCATCTATTTTTATTGAACCACACTTTTGCCAAGTTATAAAAACTGGTATCCATTTCTCCCTCATATTTGTTACGTTTAGTTTCGTGGATTTCTTTTTATAAAAGTCCTAAAAGAAGTAAATAGCATGATATGAAATGATTCGGAAAATTTCAGTTTTGATAAATAGTCTGAACATTGCTTTTTTGAACAAAGCAAATTTTTCAACCCCCGAAACTATAACCATCAATCCGTAACAAATTGATTATTTGGAAAAATGTTCATTGGCGAAAAATCGTGGGTAAAAGAAGAAAAATTACAAATCTATGTCAATTTTTTACACCGACCTAAGAGCGATGACGTAGTAATCGCATTCCGAAACGGTACAAACATAGCTTCGCAAACGGGACACTGGAGGAATTTAATTAAGCTAAGAGATAACATATGTTGCTGGCTCTACGTATAGTGGGGAGTAGAGGGTGCATCCCCTTAGAAGTTCAGTTATTGCTATTCGGTTCTTCCCCTCCAGATATTAAAATTCCGTACACCGGCTGCGCTCGCCCTAAGAACTTTTGGGGAACGATTTTCTTTTTTCGAAATGTTATCAATTCCTAAAAAGCAGTCACTTGAAAAACTATTCATAATAAATAGTAATCGGCATAATATATTCATAATTCGTAACAAAAGCTAGCGTTTATTTATTGAACTAAATTTTTTCGCGAATTCACGTTATTGTTTACATAAAAATTTACAAATCCTTTAAATACTATAAATGAGAGCAAAGCAGGCATTTTTTCAAGATTCTGAAAGAAGTGTCTGCTTCTAAATGCAGTTTCTTCCGAAATTAACATCTTTTCATTGTATTCTTTTTTTCTTAATAACAGTCATTTTTTCGTAATATCAATTATTCGTGTTTAAATAAATTGAAAATAATTACAAATGTTTCTTGAAAGTAGTGACAGCCATTTTAAAACGTAACGTCTAGTGCGCACGTGCGAATCTTCTTATTGACCGGGAGCTCAAACTGTTTTTGGCAACAGAATTCCATAATTTCTTGCATAAATAACTTTCAAAACCTGCCTTATTAAAATACTTAAATTTCGAAAAATATGATTAATGATGCAATTTTTTGTCTTTGTCTATAAGACCTTTAAGCTATTGGATAATTATGTTTTCATTTCATTTAAACACAGGGAAAAAACTGTTAAATTTCAAGATGAACTTGAATTTTTACAGGCATATGCCTGTAGAATTACAATTTATCTTGGAATTTAGCAGGTGATGCATTGAAAAAGAAAATTTTGTTTTTTCTGTGATATAAATGAAATGAAAAACTCCATTTCGTAGCCCATTTATATTTAAACTTCGTTCAATTTTTAAATTATAGGGTTTATTGATTAGTTGCAATCAAATGTCTGCGGAATATTTGTTTATGACGGACAAATTATATGATGTTAAATATGATACCGGGGACAAGGTTATTCAGTGTGGGCGACATAATGATATCTTCAAGCTTTGGCTGCAATGGCGCTCCAAGGTAATTTACTCGAATAATGTAAATTATCTTAATTATATTTCAAAAAGAGTTCTCGCCTTCCATTTTGCTTCCCTATGGAGAAAACTTTATTATAATTTGTTTAAAATAATATAAATGCTCTAAGAAAGGTCAGTAGAATAAAATTCTCCTGTCAAAAAACAAAGTTTCATCAACTCAGGTTATTGTCGACCTCGCCTTTTTTTAATTTTCGTTTATCGACCTCATCAAACTTAAAAGTTAAAAGCCTGATGAGGTCGACAAACTGGATCCGAAAAATGAATTAAAAAAATGAATAATAAAATTTGGAGAATTTTATTCTACTGACCTTCCTTATCATTTATTATTCGAAACATCGTAAGTCACTGCAAAAACAAGTGTCTCATTTTGAGACATTTTATCCCCACATTTGAGACACTTGTTTTTGCAGTGTGGAAATTGTAATGAACGTGAAATTTGAATTTTTAAAAACAGGGTACAGATGGTTTTGAAAAACACATGGACCGTTTGATGGAACTTTCAGAGTACATGGTGCGCCGAATCAAACAAATGTCTGATAAATTCTATCTTATTCTTGAACCAGAATTAGTAAATGTCTGTTTCTGGTACCTGCCATCTCGTGTTCGTAACATGCCACACAGTCCAGAGAGGGAGAAAATTTTAGGAGAAGTAAGATTTTATTGTTGTACCAACGTCTATGCAAGATATACAGATGTGAAATATAATGTTTTTCATTTATTAAATAAAATGAAAATTGATTTTTGTAGATATGTCCTATTTTGAAAGGCCGAATGATGGAAGCTGGTACTTTGATGGTAGGCTATCAACCAGATGATCGAAGACCAAATTTCTTTAGGAATATCATATCTAGTGCTGCAGTAACGGAAGCTGATGTCGATTTCCTTTTGGCAGAAATGGATCGATTGGGTCACGATCTGTAGATATCAATTCTATAAAATTTAACAGGTGACTGAAAGTTGAGGCATTTTTCTTATGGTATATTTGTAGAGAAATGAAAAAGTTACAAATATATAAGTAGGATATTGAAAAATAAGAAAAATGCCATTTACCCGTGTGTATAAAATCTCTGAGGCCAATTAATCCCAACCATGAATATTAAGATAAAACATATGATAAAGTTTATCATGGGTGTATTGATTATCTGTAGGTTATCTAATACACCCGCATAAATTAAGAGTATCTGTATACAAATATCCTTTTGTTTTACAAAAAAAAATCTCTCTTTTATAAATGATTATTTTAGTGGTCATATTTCTTCAAGATTAAATTTAGTACAAAGTTTCTTGAAAACTTCATTTTGAAAACATCGAATGAACACTGCTTACAATTAGTCGCACTTTGACAATTTACAAAAGGGATACTCTACAATTATTTGGCAAATTATTAATTTTTGGCCTTTATATATAGTGTTTTATATTGTTAATCGATTTGAGGATTTTGCTCACTCTTTAACGGGTCAACTGTTAGTTTACTTTACATACATGAAGTATCATGAGAAAGTTACATGAAATAGGTATTAAATTTATGAGGGTAAAGTTATAATAATGAACAACAAACAATCGTTTTCGTGTATCAAGAAATGAAATAGAGACAAAACTATAAAATTACAGTTTTTTTGAGACAATGAACTTTATCCCAAAAGGCAGCAACTTGGATATCAAAAAGACCAAATTGATTACAAAATCTTAATCGATTTGATACTTTCGATATCATTTTGATATACTTTTAAATTAAACTGATTAAATTTTGTTTACTGTGATGTTAATAAGGATTTTTAGATTCTATAATAAGAAAATTGTTAAATATTACTTTCTCTTGTATCCTATATTTGACGCCTCTACTTATAAAGATCCAATTCTGTTAAAAATGTATGTTAAAATTTCTTATGATGTTTCATAGTAGAGTAAATTTGCAAATTGGTAATATGTAGTGTTGACGTCTTTATGAAGTCTTTACAGCCAATTAAAGAAAGTAAGAAGCGAAGAAAGATGCATGGAAATAATGCGTTTTGCCGTAGTAGAACTTAAATTTGGTCGTGATAGTTCGCAAAATACGTATCATTCTTAATGACCATAGGTGTGTAAGTACTTTATAAGCCTAGGTGAAATATGTTGCATATCTGGGAACCCCCTAGTAGAAAATTATAAAGTTTTATAAACAAAATATCATCTTAGATATGGATAAATTATTATTTTCTTAATACCAAGACAACTATACTTATTAGCAAAAGATACTTTATCGAAAAGAACAATTTTTTAAACAAAACCTCAGATAAATGTTATTTTTCTTGAAATAGACTAAATTTATTGATTATTGAAAATATTTATGAAAATATAATATTTACGTATGCAAATATAATATTTACGTATACAAATCCATATTTAAGAGAATATTTTCTTAATTTGATGCTACTTTTTTTAGTGATAAGGTTGGAAAAATTGATTTTTATGGATTAAGAAAAGTAAAATTAAAAGCTAGATATCTTTTCGATTGTTAAAATTGCTTTCTTTCGAGTTATTATAAATTAATGTTATAAAAAATATAATACGAATGAATAATTATCGGTTATATACAATTATCAATAATATCAGTCATTATTGGTTGAAAGGTTTAGTTCTGTCATTACACATTATATTGTGATTATAGTCAACTTCTGTTGACAATTCATATAAAATTCTAAACGCACTTTTAATTTATTTTACCTTTAACGATTTTTGGCAAAACAATCTACATCTTCTTATCACCTTAAGTACACAGATTATTAAGAAATCGTGTCTATTTGACACATTCTCTTAAAAACTTGAGCCTTATCAAAGAAGTATAACTACTAATAAAACTGTTATTTCTAACAATTACAATATAATTGCAATTTCAATGTTTCTTTTAATATTTTTCGTTTTATCTATCTATATATTTTAGGTTGTAAAACTTTCACATTTCATATTTTTATTTTAAAATTCAGTAACTTGATTATAATTAAATTAAAGTTCTAAAACCACTTCTTTATTACGCTTAATTTTTTGTAAATACTTAAAGGAGAATCATGCAAAATAAAATGATCATGTAAATGTAACTGAAAAATCAATAGATTTTTGACCAACTTCTGTTCTTAGAAAACTTTAATAAAAGTTTAGTTGAATCAATAGTTGATCCTTTGTAAAAAGCAACCAAACTTTTAGCTTATTCATGAAAGCGCCAAAATCACAAAAAAGAAGATACGTGAAAGTAGTATTATTCGAAAATCATTAAATTGATGGTTTGCAAATACTATACTTTTGTGTCAAATTGTGCAACCATTGATTAAAATATCTATATATATGCATTTTCAAGATCTTATTTTGCATGATACATTAAAATGAAAATCTATAAAAAGGGAAGTTAATCTATGCTGAATTGAACTACTGTTATTTCGCTCTAGCAGTTATTTCATACAAAACCTGAGACAAATACATAAAGTGCTACAGAAAAATATCCAAGTTACTTATTAGTATTGCTGCAATGAGAGAAATAAGTCGAGGCATAAGAACAATTTTATTTTATCGAAAAGTCGAGACGAGAGAGCTAAAATTGCCGTCTTGCCTCATGTCGCGGCAATACTTTTACTTATACAAAAATTAATTAGTATATCTCAAAAATTAATTTTAAAGGAAATATCTATTTTTCTTTGTTGTTGCACTAATGAGAGACTATCTAAAAAAATCACTATAATACTTAATTTTAATACAATTGTTTTCAAGATAAATAAAAGTTTAATCTACGTTTGATTATGTTGTTAAATATGAAATATATTTGTTAGTTAACCATTATGTTTTTATATTATATATTATCTGACGCAAAAATATATTACTTATTTGCTGTTAAAAGAAAGAGATGAAAAGATTATTTCAACAAAAAATATATATAAATGAATATATATAGCAAAGTATATTATATATTTAGTAATGACGTCTTAACATAAACAATACAAAACCCATGAAAGTATATGCTTTATCGAGTAATTGTGCCAATTATAATTTCTTTAAAACAGTTAATTAAATGATCATTGTTAAAATTAGTTTTTAAAATCTTAAACAATTGTGTTCCAAGAAAATAGTATTTAGGTATGCTTAAAAGAATAATTTTTTATTTGTCCGTTACTTCACTTATGCTATCAAACCGAGCCTGCAAAAGACGATAAGAATTTATTTAAGTACAACATAGAAAAAGAATCACGATTATTAATTGATTCGATTAAATAGTTCACAATTATTCGCCACTATTGAATAATGAAAGATAACTATAAATAAATGAAAAAGTATATAGAAGGTATTCTATGAAAAAAAATATATATAATCTTATATAATGATCTCTGAATTATTACAATTGTTTACAATTTATAGAGTATTATTGTATTTTTGTTGCAATTGGAGATCGTTTAATAAAGACATGGGAATAAAATAGGCAATTATAATGTTACACATGTAGAAAGAGTGACAAACAATTTCGTGATGCAATTTTCGTATAAATCAAATTTTGTTAGTTTGGGAAATATTTATAAAATTTGCGATTAATGTTGATAGTTTTGTATAAATTAAAAGCTAGTTTCACAAGACAAATTTATTGTACTGATTCTAAATTTGGATTAGTGGAAATAAAACCGAATCTCCTATGTTAAAAATTCAATATATAACTTGTGGAACTGCATTTATTGATTTTTAAGATCTTTGCAATGTTTATTATTGAGTTATATTCCTGAGTACACGTTTGTCACTATAGTAAAAACAAGTAATTAATAAAGTACCTATATAATGAAACTTAATGAACTTAAAATCAGAGTTCATAAAATATGAGTGTATGCGCACTTTACATCAAGTGAAAAGATCGCCTTAGGCAATTTTTAAAAGGTCGAAAAAATGTCAGTCCAGAAAAAACTCAGACAATATACCACAACGCAGTTACTGTATAAATTATAAAACTAAAGGTACGTGCAAAATAGAAATTTAGTGTATTTTTGAAAGCACGGTATTTGACCATGTAAATTGCCTATAGAATCAATTTTGTTGATGTTGATTGTTGATGTTACCTTTTCAAAAATCAGAAAATCCTGTTTCATATTTAGATTGCATTCCAATAAAGTCAATATCAAATTCTATAGAGAACCTATTTTAAAAAAGGAATGAAATATTTTTACTCGAAATGTATCGCTTTTGTTAAATATCTTTTATTTCGAAATGAAGTGTAATTCTCAAGAAATGTAAAGTTTCTTGTACTTCAAAAAATGGCAACGAAATTTCACAATATTTTAAATAACAAATTTGCAAGAAACAAAAATTAATCTATACATATATATGAATGTGAAAATATATAATAATATATAATAGGAAAGTTAAAAGAAAGATTCTAATGAAATTGCAATGATCACGGTGTCAATTTTTATTTTCCGTAAAAAGTAAATTGAAAATGAAATTTCGCAAACATTTTTTCTAGTGCATATTATAATGCAAAACAAATATCTCTATATTGAAATGTTATTGTACCGATTTTCTCTGACAATAACGTTTATTGAGTAATGTATGTATCCTTTATTGTTTCAACTCTTTATTGGAGACAAAGAATTTATCTATTTTGTTCCAATATCATGAAATTTAACAGCTTTAAAAATACATAATAGAATGTAGGTAATAAGTGATAAAAATATTACTGGCTGTGAATATGAACGTCAAGTACCATTTAACACATTGGTAAACAACATCTGTGAAAATTTTCCTATTTAAAAAAAAACGTTAAAATTATTAAGCAATATTACAAATTCGGAATAAATAAATTATATCAAATCGAGTTTAAGTAATTATGAATATTTTCTTTTTGTTGCCACATACAAATAAAATAAAAAAATTATTAGCTTTATACTCTTTAAACTGAATCCGTGAAATTTCACCATCTTGGTGAAATCTGGGCCGAAAATCAACGATTTTATTCTAAGAATAAGTGAAAAGGCGCTGATTTTCAGTCCAGATTTTTCCAATGCTCTTTAAATTTGTATCAACGAATTTTCGCTAATTCGTATTTAGAGAATGGTGGAATTTTGCTGAAGCAGTTGAGAGAGAAAAAAAGAATTGATTTTAAGTAAAAGAATCTATTAAATATAAAAAAGAATTGATTTTAAGTATAAAAGAATCTATTAAATATATTTGTATTATAGAAATAATGTTTATTTAAGTTTAAGAACTAAATGTACATAAGCAATAAATCACCATAATTTTATTACAATGACCTATTAGAAAAATTTAATCCAAGAAATGCACTGAACTCGATGCATATTGGAGGCTTCTGGTTTTTATGCTTCGATGAAAATGAATGTGACAATAAAATAAATGTTGTATCATCAGAATTAATGTTTGTCTTGTACCGTTCTTTTTCGAAATTATTTTTTTGTATTATACTCGTTTATTATTATGTACCAATTTTTCGTTATTATACTTTTTGTTTGTATTATAATGATCGTCTTATTTTGATCTTATCTGATGAAATAAAAATAAAAATTACATCTTGTATATAGATACATTTTTTGTTGAATAAAATATTTACTTTCTCAAGACGACATATCATCAAACTTCATTTCTATGTTGATTTTAATGTTATTTAGATAATAATTTTTACGCAGTTTAAAGCTGACAGGTACAATGAAAAAGCATCAAGTTCTGCAATTCTTGGTTAAAAGTTCTTCTTTTAGGGATGTGCGCTTTTCTTTTTAATTATAAGTATGTAAATAAAAACATTTACACTGTCTGTGCCGACAATAAAATAAATACATTGTTGCCTAAGGATGTTAAAATAATCACTTCACTTAACAATATTCTAATCAAATAAATACAGTTTCTTTAAATGAATAGTATTACAACGTGCAATTACACCTATAAGTAAATTTCATTAACTATTTACCTTTATTAAATTGTTTTAGCTCATAATTTTTAGATTCTTAGTAAGTACTCGCATGCTTGTATAAAATTATTGTTAATATTTGAGGAAATCGGTACAAATATTGAATGTCATATATCGAGGATGAGAGAATTATCATAATACAAAGAAACCGTGTAACATGAGTGACAACAAAATCTTACGTCTTCCAGTGAATAAGATTACAAACTATTGTTAGTCTTACTAATGTATGATGTCGTACACAATGTGTAATTATAATAGACACGTTCGCCATTACATGTATACGCATACAAACTTACTGTATGCTTGTTGCAAACTTAAATAACATATCTTGGCCTGAAAAAGTATAAAGTAATAACCAAGATTGCAAACAAACACTGCTAAAGATAAGATGATGATAATATAAAAGTGTTTCTATATTGTTTCGTGAGCATGTTGTGCCGCCGTGAAAAAATCTATTTGTCCTATAAATAACCCCAAACACCTTCTGTATATCAATGTCTAATAAACTGCTGTTAATTCAATTGCAGATTTTTTTATTAATTTGCACCTGTACATAAATATTTAAGAACATTCCAGACAGTACCTCGCAACTTTCCTTAGAGGAAAAGAAAATTGTTAATTTTCAATGCAACGCTGAAATTCTAAAATGCACTTGGATTTTTCTTAGATTTTTCTGTAGAATTCTAAACTGCCTTGAAATTTAACAAACGATGTAAATAGCATTTTGTCTATTCTGTGCTAAATATTCAGGAGAGTTCTGAAATTTGTATAAACAATTAAACATTATTAATGAGCGCGTTGCATTTGTTTAAAAATCCACACGGTGAAGTTTTAGAAAATCATTTTCTGAAGAAAATAAGGCCTCCCACAAAGCACATAACATTTCCTAAACCTTTCCTAAAGATTTAACTGCAAGGTTCGGAAGATTTAATTGCAGGCTTTACAGGAAAGCTTACATAAAGATTTAAATATCCGCTGTGAATAAATGTTCAAGGGGAAGCTTTCCTAAAGCTTGCATTTAAGGGCATCTGATGGAAAATGACGTAGGTGGTAACGTGATCCATAAGGCAAAATTTTTCCGCCTTTCTACTTTTAAAATAATAAACAAATCGTTATGAAAATTGATATAGATTTATAAAATATCATCAGAATGGTCTGCTGGTATGAATTTATTAATCATTTTGTACAAAAGTTATTTTATAAAATTACGTGTTACGCTTAGTTGATTTTTCAGAATATTATTAAATAACTTTTAAACAGAATTATTAATAAATTCATACCAGACAGACCATTCTGATGATATTTTATGAATGTATACCAATTTTCATAATGATATGTTTATTATTTTAAGAGTAAAACGGCGGAAAAAATTTGCCTTATGGGTCACGTGACCACCTACGTCATCTTCCATCACATGCTCTCTTAAATTGAATCAGTCAAATTTCACTGATTCATCAGCTAGAAGTGTGCTATTGATTGCGATCAGTGAATTTTCACTGAAAAATCAGTGGAATTTCACTGATTCTCAGTGAAAATCTCACTGTTGAAATCAGTCAACTCTGTTTTATCGACAGAATTCACTGAGAATCAGTGAAATTTGACTGATTTTTCAGTTAAAAACCACTGATACCCAGTGACCGACTTCTGGCTGGTAACCAGTGAAATTTCACTGATTCAATTTAAGAGAGTGCCCTTAAAGCTTTAGACATGGTTTAGCAAAAATCTGTAGAAAACATTTAAATTAAAAATTTGAGGAAAATATTTTTAAAAAATCATTAATTGATAAATGATAATTTATGGAAACCGATTTGAGTTAATCATATATTAAGCACCCTATGTGGGGTGTAAATTTTGATGAATTAAATTCAATGTTATCACGGAGAAAAAAGTTAGCTGTTTTAGCTCACTCTTAGCTATTTTAGTTAAAACAGCTAACATGTTTAGCTGTAACAGCTAAATATTAGCTGTAGTAGCTAAAAGTTAGCTATCCATATAACAGCAAACTCATTTTTCTCAGCGTATATATAATAATTTAAAAACGATTTTGCTTCCTCATAGGAAGCATTGTTTTAATAAATTTCAATTGTTATAAAAATTGTTTAAATGAATCTTTCGAAATTTTATGAAATTGTTCTTATATGTATACACTTTTAGTTCGAAAAACAACTACTTTTCAGTTTTGAGGTTATTTTGATCAAATGAACATATCCTTAATACGCAAACTTGATGACACAGAAATTCACAATTTGTACGTTAATGCATTAAATTATTGATTGCATCACAAAGAATCTTGTTATACCGGTTGCTCAGAATTTCTATGTCATTAGTAAAGAGTAGAAGAATTTTAAAAAAGTACAGTAAAATATTCCTAATAAACAACTGTAAAAAGAAAAAAAGTGTATTCAAATCATTCTAATTGATTCATACAACTTGTTTCAAATTCGAAAACATAAACAGATGCATTAATTATCATACGAAGCCGATGTTGTCGGCCTCGAACCTTTGCTATCGCAGACACCTTAACAGTTTCTGTAGAACCGTCCACAAAGCCGGTCAACATATATATCTACAAAAATATGAAGTCTTTTATTGAGTACTCGCCGGATTGTGAATTTCCCATTGAAAATCTTCCATATGGAGTTTTTTCGACTGTGGACTGCGTAAGTAAATTTAAAATGAATTTCTGTCATATAAAAAATTAAATAATTATTAGATAACTTAAATAAAAAGATGAATAACCGAAATCCAAAATTCTACGTGAAAAGTGACTAAATTTCAAATATCTTATACACATTTAATAATAGAGATTAGAATAATGAGAATGATAGATGTAAAATAAGTTTATTTTTTTTATTTCAATTTTTATAATTTTTGAATAATCATAATAATTCCATATTAACTAATATTCTTAAGTAACCTTGAGAATGCATCCACCATCTATCGCATGAAAATAGTGGTTCCAACCACTTTCACGTCCACTCGATAATACAGTTCCGTGTATCATCAATCGGTATGCGTGTTGCAATTGACGTTAAAAGTACAGATAATTTGCACGGGAAGAAATGAAATATCATAAAATGATAAAATCGAAAAACAAGAGAAACAGTAAAACTTTAAACAAATTATTTAAAAAATAATTTTAATTTTTTATTTATTTTTAATTTTTTTGATTTTTTATTAATATTTACTTTTAATTTATTTTTAATATTACAAAAAATAATATCTATTTTTAAAAACAATAAAGAAACACCAAAAAGAACGACAATAAAAGATTCAATGATAGATGCACAATTTGTTTTACAAATTATTTAAAAAATAATTTTATTAAAAACCATATTTTGAAGAACATGGTTATTTTTCGAAATTTGTATTTCGAAAAATGGTAATTACTCTTTAAATTTAAATTATTGAGAAATTATTCATCAGTTTGAATTAGTAAAAATCCCCACTAATTTGTAGACAATTATAATTATCTGATTTTGTAATTGAAGTCTCTTTTATTAAAATTTATTATAAATTGTTTTATGAAAATGGAAAGTTATTAATCATCAATCGAAATTGTAACTATAATTAGTTGATAACTTTTATAAATTACATATTTAATTAACTTACTAAATTCGATAGTGTACACATTTCATTTTATAATGTGTATTATTTATTATTTTCTAAAACCACTCTTGTTAAATCTATGTTTGAAAATTATTAACTTTTTTTTTGATGATTTTTAAGGATTTTTAGAAAAAAAGTAGTAGCGTATTTTAAAATTTCTTCCACTTTCGGCCTGAAGATATTCAGTAAAATGCAGTGTTAAATGTCACATTCCTTAAAAACGAGTTTTTTCGAGTTTAACAGAAATTTAGTCACCAACGCCAATTTAAATTCTATATTCATGAGTCACAAAAAACGTTTTTAAAACTCTATTATCATCTATTATTCCAGCCCCAAAAGCGAATAGGCGTAGCTATTGGAGATCAAATTTTAGATCTATATGCAATAGCTAATTATTTCACTGGACCACTTTTGGAAAAGAAACAAAATGTGTTTCGTCAAGATAGTCTTAATGAGTTCATGGCTCTTGGTCGACCATCCTGGATAGAAGCTAGAAATACTTTACAACGATTACTATCAGCTGAAAATTCAACTTTGCAAGATCCGCAAATTCGTGCGAAGTAAATGATAATTCTTAAATAAACAAAAAGTTTTTTTTCATGCATATTGATAAATTGCAATAATTTATTGCTTAGATCCTTTGTTTCTCAAGAGAAAGCAACCATGCATCTGCCTGCCAAGATAGGAGATTACACCGATTTTTATTCTTCCATACATCATGCCACCAATGTTGGCATTATGTTTCGAGGAAAAGAAAATGCCCTTATGCCAAACTGGTAAATGAAATATCAACAAAGCATATGTACACATGCATTTTTTTTAAATATATAATATATATTAAATGATAATGAAATTAAATAATAATATATTATAATTATCCTATTTCATAGGAAATATCTTCCTGTTGGTTATCATGGTAGAGCAAGTTCAGTTGTGATTTCCGGTACTCCTATTAATCGTCCTTATGGGCAAACAGTTCCGGTTGAAGGAACACCGCCAGTATATGGGCCATCAAGACTCTTAGATTTTGAATTAGAAGTAGCCTTCTTTGTTGGAGGACAGCCTACAAAATTAGGAGATAGCATCCCTGCGTCTGAAGCGTATGACCACATATTTGGAATGGTAGTTATGAACGATTGGAGTGGTAAGACTTCATTTTGTAAAATTTAAATAATCGAAATTGTTTAGCTCCTTCAGTCACGAGTGAACTCTTTTATAGTAATCACTTTTCTATACATTGAAAACAAGTAGAAAATTATTCATTTCATGAAAATTTTGCTTCCTTATAGATGGATTTTTCACAAAAATCAACCTTTAACATTTTTTAATAATTCAAA
>WNHD01004987.1:0-10642 GCA_011057455.1 Ganaspis sp. Gsp50 | reverse complement strand
TAATTATAGTGAGTACCGGGATTTCCCGACTTTCAAACGGTTTATATCAAACTTTGATTGCGTCATATTATTTTTTGATACAAAAAGTCTTTCAGTGTAGTAAAGAAATTCACTATTTGTATGATCTTAGATCTGTGGACAAAATCAGAGAAAAAAAGCATAGGTATATCGCCTTTTGTCTTTTGATTTTTTGGGAAACATCGATTTGAAGATTATCATTTTTGAACAAAGGGCTGATCAATATTCTGGAAAATTGACTTATAATGAAATGTAAAACAGACTTGTTATTAAATGTAAGAAAGTCTAATAATGAAATGTAAAGAAAGCTTGTAATGAAATGTAAAAAAAAACTTGTAATGAAATGTAAAAAAGTTAATAATGAAATGTAAAAAAGTTAATAATGAAATGTAAAAAAGTTAATAATGAAATGTAAAACAGTTAGTAATGAAATGTAAAAAAGTTAACAATGAAATGTAAAAAAGGCTTGTAATTAAATGTAAAAAAGACTTGTAATTAAATGTAAAACAATTCTAACAATGAAATGTAAGAAGACTTGTAGTGAGATGTAAGAAAGAATTTATTTGCGACTACATTTAGAGCGATTAGCCATTTAATTGTTTCTCGGTAAAAAGGGACGTTGGTTTATTTCGTGATTCGACGTCCTCGGGAGGTTTACAACTCTATTCTGAATTCTCGCATGACAACGATCTTGTTTCGTTTAAGTATTATTACACTCGTTCTCTCATTTACAAACAAGTCGATTTAAATATAAAGAGACCTAGAAATAGAAGAGCACACGTTTCTCAATATTTTTCCCACGTCATTGAATAAACTTCGGGAACGAAGAAGTAGTTGGCATAAATGAAAGCACCGATAATATCGGCATATTAAATGCTTCTAATATTCAATATTGACGTGCAGATTTGCCTTCCAGCTTTCACTTACTGCTCGAGAAATAGACTATTCTAGCATCTGCTTCCACATCATCTATTACAACCTTTGAAAATCAGAAAACGCTCAATTTAAACATTAAAATGATTAACTCGTCTCTTAAATATTCATTCCGATGTTAAATTAAAACGTTTTTTAACAACACATATTCAAAGTGTAAGTTGCAATTTTTTGCAATTGTTTTGCAATTTGTTGCAATTGTTTTGCAATTTTTTGCAATTGTTCACTTAACAACAAGAATACCAAATCATCAAAAAGATTTGCAAGAATCTATGACTTATTGTCGTCTACAATAACTTTTTACAAGAATTTGGATCATCACATATTCTTATCTTGAATGTTTGCTCTCTGTGAATTCTTGTCGTTCGAAAAACCTACAAATAATTTTTTACTGGAAAATGGTTTGTTTATTAAACGAGGATTTCTTTGTATATAAAAGATTAATCATTGCTCGCTGGGGAAGAACTTTTGCCAACTTCTGTAGAATAAACTTGTTCAGCACAAGGTTCAGGGTCCGGAGGACATATCTCAGATGAAACAGCTTCAGTTCCAAGAGCCAGTGTCTGCAAAATAAGAAACGCTGACATAAAAAGCTTTCATGACCACACGTTTCTACGTGCTGCTAATTAATAACAAAAGTGAGAAATTTAAATTACAATCCATTTTTCAAAGAAAGTGGTTTCACTTTTTGCACTCATTTCTTTCCAGACAAAAAGCGACAACTGTTGGAAATTTCTTTAGAATAAAAAACTGGAAGTTCTTTATCAATTTATATATAATGATATTATTTATTTATAATAATATTTATCAATTTTCTATGACAATTAGAAGTTTAATAATTGCATCAATTGTGCAAAATGCATCAATTTTGCAAAACGCATCAATTTTGCAAAGTGCATCAATTTTGCAAAGTACATCAATTTTGCAAAGTGCATCAATTTTGCAAAATGCATCAATTTTGCAAAATGCATCAATTTACACTTTTGCAAAATAGAGAAAACTGTAATGTTAGTTTTTCAAGGTCCCAGCGCGTGAGTGTGCAATGTAAATTACCTCTCCTATTTTAATTGCTTCCCTTAATTCAGGAACGGCGACTTCAAGTAATTTGCATTCTGAATCTGAAAGAGGTGGCACACCTAAATGCATCTGAATTCCGCATGGACCTAGCCTCAAAGGCGAGGCAAAATACGTCACTTCCGGTATAACACAGGATCGAACATAAGCACATTCCACCACCTCCGTCTGATCCCGTATAGCTGAATAATAAAAATATAGCTGAGTGTATAAAAAGTAAAGAGGAAGCAGTAATTCACAGAAATAATGATTTTTTGCATTGCTGGCAAATTTTTGGCATTCTTTTTTTTTCTTTGCAACTTTTCTTCTTTACCTTTGCATAATGATATGCAAAATCTGGCAGCGGCATATCCTTCCATTAAATTTAACGATTTTTCCTCATCTGGGTACTTTCTCTGAAAATCTAAATCTGCGTTCCTTACCGCGTAAGTTAGTTTACTAATTTCTTCCTGAAAATTAGCAATTTGAATACCATTATTGACAGAAATTAGATTTTTCTGTACTCGAAACTGATGCGAGAGTTAATGGGACAAATAATATTGAATTTACAAAATTAATGATTTACAAAATTAATGATTTACAAAATTAATGAGTTACAAAATTAGGATGTGTTGCATTAATATTGAATTAAAGCATTATTATTGAATTTGTTAAAATAATATAAATATGATACAAAAAAAAACAGTGTTTTTATAGCAGATACTAAAAAAAAATTAATGTAGAAAAGAATATTTGAAAACATAAAATAAAAAAGAATTCAAAAAATTAAAATAGAAAAGGATTTAAAGAATTAAAATATAAAAGGATTTAAAGAATTAAAATAGAAAAGGATTCAAAGAATTAAAATAGAAAAGGATTTAAAGAATTAAAATACAAAAGGATTTAAAGAAATAAAATAGAAAAGGATTTAAAGAATTAAAATAGAAAAGGATTTAAAGAATTACAATAGAAAAAAATTCAAAGAATTAAAATAGAAAAGAATTTAAAAGACTAAAATAGAAACACAAATGCAGGAGAAATATAATAAAAATACTAATAACTAACGTGAGAAAAACTGTTACATGGTTTTGCGTTGGAAAATAAAGGAACGCAAGTTTCGGGACTGTTACCACCAATAATTGGAACAACCACACATTCTGGATCAACACCAAGAATTTCTGATGTTAAAGTGTTCGCCCTGATGCTATTTAAGGTCGTGATTCCAAAAAGACGATTCAAATTTGTGATGCCAGCCATTTTTAACATTTCCGCTGCCAATGGTATCATGGTATTTATTGGGCTGGTTGTCATTGCTATCAAAGCCTTTAAACAAAATTAGTAGTTGATTTTTTAATTAAATTGAATAACTAAATAATAACATAATTCGTATTTGTGATTTAGTGAAATACGCCTGTTGTGAATTCAATTTCATTCGAGTTTATTTAATTTAATTCCTTTATCTTATTACTTCCTTCTTATTATCTTGTTACTTCCTTTATCTCATTTAAAAAGTATTAAAAAATCGCTTTTTCTGTATATTTTTTACATTTTTATAGAAAAAGTTAAAGTGTAAGGTTTTAATCCTTTTTGCACTTCAAAATCACATCGATTGATCGTTTAATGATGCTGTAGTTTAATTATGTCCAATGTTATTCATTTTTTATGTACCTAATCGAAAAGTTTGAAAAAATCGTTTTTTTCTGTATAATTTTTGCATTTTTTAAAAAAGAAAATTTAAGAAAATTTAAGAAATTTTTATAAAATATAAGTATTTTATGTTTTCTTTGTGCTTCAAAAACGCATCGATTGAGTACGGTTTTACGAACTTTTCAGCTCAATTCTGTCTAAAATTATTAACTTTCTTAAGCAACAAAAGTTTTGAAAAAAATAATTTTTTAAAGAATCTTGTTTTCAATTTTAATGTGAACTTCAATATTTGAACTTCAATTCTGTGAGTAGTTTACAGTTGCCTTAGAAATGCAACTTTTAAGCTGTTATCGAATATTTTATAATGATTCTATTTAAAGTTATTATTTCTTGAAAATTAAAAAATTATGTGGATTTTTGAGAAAAATTTATAGCAGAAATTAATCAAATGGCCTCTATAAGGAAGCATGTTCATGATATGAATACAAAAAACTTTCGCACTCCAAATGATCACTAACGTAAAACTTGGATACGATTTTTTGTTTTTTTGTTTATCGATACTTTCTAGAAATAATTATTTTTAATGTATATTGTCACATACTTTTAAAAAATCATTATTTTGAATGTATATTGTCATATACTCTCAAAAAATAATTGTTTGAAATGTATATTCTCATATACTCTTCAAAAAATAATTGTTTGAAATGTATATTCTCATATACTCTTCAAAAATCATATTATATTGACTGTATATTGTCATATACTTTTAAAAAATCTTAATTTTGAATATTTGTCATATATACTATTAAAAATTCTTTATTTTCAATGTACATTGTCATATACTTTTAAAAAATCGTTATTTTAGTATTTCGTCTTATCATTCTTAAAATGCGAGAATATTTTTATTTGAAGCGACTTGTCAATTCATGTATGATGAAGAGCAGGGCAAACTGGGAAAGATATAATAAATGGACATCAACAAAGTGCATTACTTGGTTCATAGTTTCAAAATAGGAAAATAAATCATTGTTACAGGTACAAGAGTAGATTTAGATGCAGCTTGCATTTTATCAGTGATAAATTATCAGTGTGATCCGGGGAATGCAAAACAATTACCCGTAAGTAAAATCGCTTTGCAATTTGGCCTTGAGGGTGGGTGTTAAAATAGCAGAATCAAAATTAATGAAAAGGCATAAAGGAGACGAGGCCAACCGCATCTGTTGAGAGTACATGCACGTGCTTATCCACTATTTATCTGGCTTGCAACTTCTACGCGACATAGAGTCCCATATCGAAGATAGGTACTCTACTGTTTTCTGTACGTTTATAAAGCAGCTGCTCCAGGGAATCACGCGCACTCGGAATATATTACGCAAATTATATCGTTATTTCCAATTATCCACATTATTGTAGAACACATTAAATCCATTACAAAAATTATCTTCCATTACTAATCGGTAATTTTTCATTTTTACAGAGATGCAAATTTAATCGACTTTATTGTACAATTTATGCAATAATTGCTGCAAGAAATTGGTAACTCAAGGAACGTCTTGTGTTTGCTTTTTATAGAGATTTTCATTTTTATGAGTTTTAAAAGCAATTTAAATTGTGTTTTTCAATTTATACACATTTATACACAATTTATACACGTTTTAGCCAAAAAATCATTTTTGCGTATTTCAATAATTTGAGAGAGTAAATAACAAAAATTTGATTAAATTAACTTTGATTTGAAGCAATCAATTCAACAATTGAATAATTATTCATTTTATTATTATTTTTTAATAATTGAATCATTATTATTTTTAGTTTGAAAAAGTAATTAAATAATTGTAGTGAATATTACCATTTTTTACTTACATCTGGACAGTAGTTTACAATCTCGGGGATATAATCTGCAAGAATGAGGGCATTTTCTTGAAGAATTTCTTCAAATGTAGAGTTTGTGAAAAAATCTTTGCCGGACGTTATCATAACTATTTTTGCATCTTCTAAAACTTCTTTCAAGGAAGGTTCTCCGTAGTCGTAATAATTCACTTTAGAGTTCGTGTCAATGGAATTTAATTCCATTGCTAATCCGCGAATTGATTTATTATCATAAAGAGCCAATTCATCGATCAGAGAAGTCTGCTTTAGAAACAAGGACAAGCATCTTCCTGGATTTTAATAATAAACGAAATTATTTAACAATCGTCTTCTTAGATTAAATCTTAAAATCTTAAAGCTTAAAAGATCTTAATATTAAAGCTTAAAAGATCTTAATCTTAAAACTTAAAAGATCTTAATCTTAAAGCTTAAAAGATCTTAATCTTAAAGCTTAAAAGATCTTAATCTTAAAGCTTAAAAGATCTTAATCTTAAAGCTTAATAGATCTCAATCTTAAAGTTTAATAGATCTTAATCTTAAAGTTAGATCTTAATTTTAAAGCTTTTAAAGCTTAAAATCTTTTTTTAATAATAATCGAAATTTTTGCTAACAAGATTAAAAAAAGAGGAGATAAAAATTTTTAACTATGCTTAAATAATTCATTTAAGGACATCTGCAATCGAAATGAAAAATGAAGTAAAAGAAATTATGAATGATAAATTAATTATGAACAAGACTAACGAAAATAAAGAAGTTGAAATGCAGTATAGCTAAGAGATTATAAGAAATGCGGAGGAAATGTAATAAATAGATGTTAAACCTAAATAAAATTATAAAGTAAATATTTTCTAGACTTTTAACACCGATAAATTGTTTATACCTGTTTTTCCAGTGCAACCAAGTATAGCTACTTTTAATGCTTTGCTCTGAACAATTGATGAGTTTCTAAAAAAACGACACTGCGTGCTTTTTTTGAGAATTTGGAAATTCTTGAAGAGGTTAGAACCTCGAGAAAATCCATTTTTGAGCAACATTTTCTCATTTTGTCAAAATTATACAATGTTATTAAACTTCTTGCCAATTTTAGGTTAATCAGACAAAAATGTGTTTTTCAAAACAAGTGAATTGCTCTCATTTAAATTGAACTCGTCAAAAAGTACACGATTTCTCTATTTCTATATTTTTTCTCTATTTTTATGTAAAAAAGTATTTTGTAATAAATAGTATATATATTTGATTTTTTCATTTTGCTTTTTTTGAATCAGATCAATAATGTAATTAATTTAAAAACAGAAATTGCAAATGGTCAATGAATAAAACTCCAAACTTTCAATTTACAATGAATTAAAAAACATTGCCAAATAATTATATTTTAAATTCAGTGAAAGTTTATTGACAAAAGAAATTAAGGGAAAATGGAAAGAATCAAATCTATAATAGATTTGCAACAGGATTTTTTTGCAACATAATTTTTTGCAACATTTTTCATATTTAAAAGTTCATTATAATTGAAGCCTCAGGTTATACTTGTTAAAGGTATAGTCACGTACGAATCACATATTTTCTTCGAATCAACAAGTTACAGGGCCCACGATATCATGTAGCATGTTTCTCAAAGCTGAGATCCTAAGAATACGCATTCTTCTCATGGAGACTTCGATAATATTTCATTAATAAAAACACATATCAAATTATCATGTAAAACACAAATTCATCTGATTACAAGTACATTTTAAAAATGCATTTCTCAAATTCAATTTACAAGTGCATTTTACAAATTTATTTTACTAGTAAATTTTACAAAGACATTAATTAAAGATTACTTTAAATTATTAACTAATAAATATATAATATAAATAAATACATAATATAAATAAATATTAAATACATACTATAAAATTTTAATACATAATTAATTTAAAAAAGCAAATAAATATATAATATAAATAAATACATAATGTAAATAAATATGAAATACATACTATAAACTTGTAATACATAATTAATTGAATAATTAATTTAAAAAAGTACTCCTATCTCAAAGAAGTGATTATTTAATGTTTTTCTCGACATTGCTTTTTTGCAGATGATGAAATTTATTCTTTGGAAATAATTAATGCATGCACGCAATTACTTAGAATTCGACAATTGTATTTACATATGGCGAAGAAGTGTCCTAATTACTGCAATTCACTCGCCTGTAATAATAAGACTGCTTGCATCTGTTCACTTCTCATTAATAGTCGTTTCTAGATCATAGCGGGGTTAAAAATGACATGAAGTAATTGGAACATTCTCGTTCATTTCGCAGAATGCACATTATCATTGACACTTCATTGATGCCAGTCGATTCTCGTATCAATCGAAGCAAATTCAAGAATGAAATTTTCTCGGAAAATTGTCTGCGTACATAATTATATTGTACAGTAATTCTATGCTAATTATTCTCTTTAAATCTGAATCAGTCACTTTTGAGCGTTTTGACTAATTGAAATAGAACCGAATCGTTTATTAAATGAATTAGTAACAGTTTGGCTAAGTATTAGTCAATAATGACTAAGTTTTAGTCAATAATGACTAATTCTAAGTAGAAAACTACAAATTCATTTTGTAACCCTTACTAATTGAGTTAGTAAACTTTACAAAATGAATTTGTAGTTTTCTACTGAAAATTAGTCACTATTGACTAAAAATTAGTCAAAACGGTTACTAATTCATTTAATAAACGACTAGGTGCTGTTCAATTAGTCAAAAGTGACTAATTCAGATTTAGAGAGTTGAAAAAGTACACTGAAAAAAAAATTTATTTGATTCAAATAACGATTTACTTGCCTATTGTCAAATAAATACTTATTTGAACCAAGAAATTATTATTTAAGTTTATTATTTAATTATTATTATTATTTAACAATATTTGATTCAAATACTGAAATAATTGATTCAAATGGCATTTATTTGATTCAAATAATAATTACTTGGTTCAAATAAATATTTATTTGATAATAGACAAGTAAATGGTTATTTGAATGAAATAAATATTTTTTTCAGTGTGTGCTTTTTAATCAGAAAATAATTATAGAATCTTTATAAATATCTTGATCAGCTTTATAAATTTTGATTGGATTTTTTCATCAAAAATGAAAAATTTGCAAGGCAGCCGGTTGACTTGCAAGTCTTTTTTGTGCTTTCGACTGGAATTTTTACCAAGATTTATTTAAGAATTTTGGAATTTTTTAAACATTTTTTTAGATTGTATTTTTTCATAAGAATGCAATAGGAATATATATTTTCCGAGTCATTAATTAAATAAATTGTCAATTCATCAGGGCCATGCAAATATGTCAGTTAATTTATAATTGTCATTGCAAACAACTTAGTATTAAGAACACTTCTAAACACCTGTCACTTTGGAAAAGCTTGTTTTAAATTGCAGCCTTAAGCAAACCATTTATCAATCTTAATACTAATTGGCCCAATGGAGACTCACTTTGTATCGTTTATCTGACAAAAAGAATAATCAAGTTTACCATTGTAATAATTCCTCTTTTCTTTAAAGAAAATTCATTCCTAGAGAGAAATTAATAAATGATGAGCTCTAATAAAAAAACGCTGAATTAAAATTGAATAGAAATAATAGTATAGACATAGTTATATTAAAAATCTAAACTTATGTTTGAAATATTTTATTCTTCTCATAGCGAAAAAAAATCGAAAAATAATATTGCTCCAAAAGAATGAAAAACCAGTTAATATAATATGAAATATAATATGAATTAATGTAATATGAAATATAATAAAGGTTCCTTAACAGTGATAAATAAAGCAATTAAAACAAAACCAAGATAAAAATGCAAAAAGAAGCTCGAAAACACATCTAATAATTAACTGAATAAAAAAATTAAAATTAAAATTGATTAACAATTTCCGCCCATTTTATTTGTAAATATAATTAGCAAACTGAAATATATTCGAGTGGAATATAGAAAATAAAATTTATGAAGACGGAAATCTTTCGGTTTCTTCCAGCTGTGAAATAAAATTAAACTTTTTGGACACGTCTAGTTTAGATTTCTGTACAAATTGCTTGAGGAAAGTTGCAATAATTTAAATTTAATAGGTAATATCTGTTAGAATCGTCATTTAGTTGCTCGGAGCAAAAGTTTAAGCGAGATGATTATATATTCATAGACTACCCATTGATTGCGATCAGTACTAATAAACTGCCAGTTGTTCAGCCTTCTGTAACTTGTTGGTTTTGCACTATACCCATCTTACAGATAGCTTCCTGTGAATTTCTGTGAATTCAGATTAATATTCTAAAGGAAAACTTTTTAACTCTTATTACAGATAATAGATGCACTTGAAACTCCACTTCTTACGGATTTATTTATTTCCTCCTTGAGTTGCCTTCCCTGTAAAATCAATTATCCCTTAACTTTCATATTCCTTTTATCACAAACCCCTTATTTTGCTTTTTTTTAACTGACACCATTATCATAAATATTATCGTAAATATTATATTAATACCCAGTGGACATTTTTTTGCCGACGCTCAAACTTGGCCCAAGCTTGGCTTATATTGGCCCAACATTAGCCCAAGCCTGGGCCAAGTTTGAGTATCGGCAAAAAAATTTCCAGCGGGTATTATAAATATTATATTAATATCGTAATATATATATTATGTAAGTATCAAAAGTATTATTAAAAAATTACCATCAATTGAAGAGGTACCAAAAACAATATAATTATTTCATATCTTCATATTTCATGTATTAATATCGTAATATATTATCTAAATATCAAAAATATTATTAAAAAATTACTATCAATTGAAGAGGTACCAAAAACAACATATTTCATGTATTTTTTTGTCAAAACTCATTTTAACAGACAATTTTAAAATTGTGTATTTAGAGATGAAATAGCCCCGAAATTAAAATACGAATTTTACAAGCAACCTTCTCTTTTTTAATCGTAAATTTGCTCTCTAAAACTGAATCAGTGAAAAATGACTGAATTCCAATGAAAAATGACAGGTTTTCAGTGGCCCACTTCTCGCGATTTCAATCTGTGAATTTTGATTGGTAATCAGTTAAAACTGACTGAAATTTCAATCATTTTT